>JAOVYX010000604.1:0-13471 GCA_035668315.1 Drosera spatulata
AGGGGGGGCTGAATAGCCTATCTTCAGATTATTTTGTGATGGTGCAGTAGAGCTATAGGCTAGTCTGCACCATCTGAGTTTGTTGTAGCTTGTGGAAGTTCTACAGTTGAGACTTAAACTTAAAATGTTTGTCTCTTTGGACTTTTAACTTCTTTGCTAACAGTTCTAATAGTGAAGATCAGTGCCGAAAAGTAAATGACAGGATTTTTATATTGGTTCAGACATCTGTTACAAACTAACAACAAAAGCTTAGTCCAGTTTTTCCTTGGCGACCAGTGTAGTCAAGCCAAGAGAAGGTTCACTAGTTCTTATTTCAGGTTTACAAGATAACCCCTTTACAACAAGATCCTACATGCTAATGGATGAAGAACCTAGATCTTGTAGAGCTCTGCTGCAGTTGCTGTTCTTCGCTTTCAAACTAGTGAACCTTCTTCACAAATCCTGAATCTTCGATTCAGCTCACGCACAACGAGTCTCCAAGGCTTTTCTTCTTTAGAAAGCTCTCAAATGATATTCAAATTTTCTCAGACTCGTCAACCTTGTTCTCTGCGTTGTGAGTCCTGTTTTATAGGCTTAGGGAACCAGAACCCGTGACTGTACTATCTGATAGTGACAGCTCTATGTTGTACTGCAATAGACTGACCTGACTTCACCTTTTCTGATCCAGTACACATCACCTTTGCCTCAACTTCTCGTTTTTGACCCCTTCCTTGTTCCTTTCCATTCCAGCACAACTTATACTACACCTAGACTCATACACCAGGTCTACTGCATGCCTCTGCTACACATACTCTACTACAAACCTCATCTGCATGCCTCTGCTGCACCCTCGCCTGCATGAGCTCTGTTTCATAGTCTTCATATCCAGCCTTATGACCTAGGACAATACCTTCTTGTACCAGGAAATGGCACTTCTCCAAGTTTAGAACAAGGTTTGTCTCCTCGTATCGTTTAAGAACAAGTTTTAGATGGTTTAAACAAGAGTCAAAATCAACACCAAAGACAGAGAAGTCTTCAATAAAAACTTCAATATATTTCATTAAAACAAGAGTCAAAATCAACACCAAGAGCCATCATACACCGTTGAAAGGTAGCCGGGGCATTGCAAAGACCAAAAGGCATTCTTCTATAAGCAAATGTCCCATAGGGACAAGTGAAAGTGGTTTTCTCTTGGTCTTCCAATGCTACACAAATTTGATTGTAACCCGAAAATACCGTCAAGAAAACAATAATAGGAATGCCCTGAAAGTCTATCAAGCATTTGATCAACAAAAGGAAGGGGAAAATGATCCTTCCTTGTTGCTTTGTTTAACTTACGATAGTCAATGCACACCCTCCAACAAGTAACAGTTCTTGTTGGGATTAGCTCATTATTTTCATTGGCAACAACTGTGATTCCTCCTTTCTTGGGTACGACCTGAATCGGACTCACCCATGAACTATCGAAAATTGGGTTTATGATACCTGCAACAAGTAACTTGACAACTTCTTTCCTTAGCACCTCCTTCATGTTGGGATTAAGACAGCGTTGATGTTCAATAGATGGTTTATGGTCATCCTCCATTAGAATACGGTGTGTGCAGTATGATGGGCTAATTCCCTTGATATCAAAAATTGTCCAGCCAATTGCACTTTTGTGCTCCCACAAAATACAAAGGACACGTTCTTCTTGTTCAGGCTCAAGATTTGATGCAATTATGACTGGTAGTGTTGATGACTCTCCTAAAAACACATACTTGAAATGTTTAGGGAGTTGTTTAAGTTCTAAGGGAGTACTGATTGCAGGTTCCTCATCAAGAGTTGTCTGATGATTCGTCTCGATCCCCTCATGATTGGCTAAACTCCTAGTAGGGGTTGTGATAGTTGGAAGGTTGTGTGGAATGTTGTGATTGTTATAGATCTAGTCGATTCGGATTGCGATCTAGGTTTATGGTTATGCGGAAATGTTTCGATGACTTGATCACCCAATGTAAGATCTAGGATACGTATTGTTTCCGGAAGGATAGGTAGGTATCGGATCGTGGCCATTCACCCATATGTTGAATGCATGATCGAGAGGTTCCATGCGTGACGTGTGAATCGTTAACGGGAACCCGAGTTTAGGCTAGTTAGACGTGACGACCTTTCATCGAACGATGCTAGAGGCGGCGTCGTACTAGAGTAAGTTTATGATTCGAGAGAACTTAGACTTCATCTTAGGACCCGATTGAGATCACTTGAAACGTCTAGATCAATACTTAGCAACTACACACACAACCGGAAGACGACATCATCACCCCTCCCTTCGCCCATATCTTAGGCTAGATTCTATTCAAGTTAGGTAGTCTTATTTAGCTTTTTAGTTAGTAGTGCTAATTTTACATTCCAACCTCGCTATGCTTGATTGTTTGACCCAAGGTTAGCTATCACACTTCGATTGTTTGAATATTTGATCCTCGTGGGAACGATATCTTTTACTCATTTATTACTTGCTACACGATGCGTACGCTTGCGTTCTAACGTGACTTACTAGTCGTCAGACAAGGTTCTGGCACTGTTGTTGGGGATCGAAAATCTCTACCATTGTAGTCAATAGCTATCTTGCGCTTCAACATTTTTATTTTTTTATCTTCTTTGTTTCATTCTCTGCTCTTGCCTTTTCTTGGTTCTTTGATTCCATTTGAGTTGTGTGTGATTGTTGCTCTTGTAGGTCACACTCTTATGCATGCAAAGATTGTCTCACGGACCCTTATTCCCTTTTGATCCCGAGATCGAAGAAGCAACACAAGCTCAACTCTCATACTCCATCAACCTCAATTGAACCCCAAGACAATCAACAAGGCGACCTCAATCCTCTTCCTCAACATCCTCTAAACCCAATGGAGAACATCCAAGCATAAATTCAAGCCGCCATCCAAGCCGCGGTGCAAGTGACTAGAGTGAGTGTTCCTCCTCCTCAACCGGTTCTACCATCCATGAAGAATAAGCAATGCCGAAGGTACTAAGTTAATATAGCACCATTGTGATACCTCCCATTGACGTAAGAATTTTTGAGATCACGCCGTCACTCATCAATATGATCGAAGGGGAGCCCTTTAGTGGGCATCCTAGCGAATGTCCTAACAATCACCTTGTAAAGTTTCTTATGCACGTTAACACAATAAAGGTTAATGGGGTATCCGAAGAGGCTATTCGGCTCTTTCTCTTCCCTTTCTCCTTGAAGGGTAAGGCCTCGGAGTGGCTCTTCAACCTCCCTTCCGCCTCAATTTTCACTTGGACCGACATGGCTCAAAAGTTTCTAGCAAAGTTCTTCTCGTCGGCCAAGTCGGCCAAGCTTCGAACCGATATTATAACCTTTACTCAATATGACACGGAGACCCTTCATGAAGCTTGGGAGTGCTTCAAGGAACTCCTCAAAAAGTACCCACATCATGGTTTGCCCGATTGGATGCAAATGGAAAGTTTTTTCAAGGGACTTCACCATGAACTCCGAGTTTCTCTTGATGTAGCGGCAAAGGGATCTTTCATAAACCTTGATTATCATAAGGCATGCAATCTCTTGGATTCTATGACCGATAGCTCATATCAATGGCCGGGTGAACGTTAAACTCCAAGGAAAGTAGCAGGCGTGATTGAGCTAGATCATGTATCTTCTATTATGAAACAATTGGATGTTCTTACAAAGCAACTGAGCGCTTTGGCTTCGGGTTCTACAAAAGGTCAAGTAAACTCTATCCAATCTCCTATTCAATCTTCTATGCAATCTTCACCCTCTTCTTGTGATCTTTGTGACGGATCTCATGATCTCGCAGAATGACATTTGCAAATGAATATGGCTTAAGCTCAAAGCATGGAACAAATTGCTTATGGGCAAAGTTTCAACGGGAAAAATTACACAAGACCTCGACAAGGTGGAAATCAATATTACAACCCCAACAACGCAAGAAATCATCAAGGTTTCTCTTGGAGGAACAACCAAGCGGCTCTTACACCACCGGGTTTCAATCAAGCACCACACCCG
The DNA here is from genome assembly GCA_035668315.1 of Drosera spatulata. Lineage (NCBI taxonomy): Eukaryota > Viridiplantae > Streptophyta > Magnoliopsida > Caryophyllales > Droseraceae > Drosera > Drosera spatulata. Next base: position 4,001 of record JAOVYX010000604.1, read on the forward strand.
CCACAACCTCCTAAGAGTAATCTTGAAGATGTCTTGGAAAAATACATTGCTAAAATGGATGAGAACTTTCAAAGGCATGACAACACACTTCAATGTCCCGGAGCATCATTGAAGAACTTAGAGAAACAAGTTGGGCAAATTGCTAATGTTCTTACTCAAAGGACACAAGGATCTCTTCCTAGCACCATAGAGACCAATCCAAAGGAGCATGTTAAGGCCATCACAACACGAAGTGGTAAAGCAACTAAGGATCTCGAGTACCCTAAGCAAGATGAGGGCAAGGAAAATGAAGGAATCTCTACTCAAGCTAAGGTTGATGCTCCAAACATGACACCATCTTCAAAGGTGCCCTCTACACTCTTTCTCGACAATCCCGCTCCATATGTGCCAAAGATTCCCTATCCTCAACGCTTTTATAAGCACAAGCTCGACAAACAATTCGAGAAGTTCTTGGAGGTCTTCTGTAAGCTATACATCAACATTTCATTTACGGAAGCCTTAGCTCAAATGCCTTCTTATGCTAATTTCATGACGGAAATCGTATATAAGAAGCGCAAACTCGAGGACTTTGAGACCGCGAAGCTTAATGAAGAGTGTACTACAATTATCCAAAGGAAGCTACCGCAAAAATTAAAGGACCTGGGAAGTTTCACTATTCCTTGTGTCATTGGCAATCATACGTTCAATCATGCTTTATGTGATCTTGGTGCCTCCATTAATCTTATGCCTTTGTCTATTTGTAGGAAATTGGGTATGGGTGAAGCTCATCCAACCACTATTTCTTTGCAACTAGTGGATCGATCTATAGTGGAAGATGTATTGGTGAAGGTTGGCACCTTGATCTTCCTGACAGACTTTGTTGTCTTGGAGATGGAGGAAGATGATGAGGTGCCGATTATTCTTGGGTGTCCTTTTCTCGCCACCGGAAGTACTCTTATCAATGTAATGAACGGGAAAATGAAGATGGGCATCCAAGATAAAAGAGTCACATTCGATGTATTTAGAGCCATGAAGTACCCGAATGATCCCTCGTCGTCTTCTTGTATGCGGATTGATATTATTGATTCTTGCATCCAAAAGACATTCAACTCTTCTTTTAATGACTCTCTTGAAGCATGCCTTCTTGGATTGGAAGATGAGGATGATGATTCTTTGTATAAGATGGTCGCGAGACTTGATTCTTCCCCTATTATGTATGTGCAAACTCAGGCAGAACCCTTGGTTCAAGATAGCTTGGGGGAAGAAAAGGAGGCAAAAGCAACTCTTGAGTTGAAGGAGCTCCCACCATATCTTAGAAACACATTCTTGGGCGCGAATTTCACTTTGTCGGTGATCATCTCTACAAGTCTAGACCCCGAACAAGAAGAGAAACTTCTCCGTATTCTTTGTGAGCACAAAACCGCCATTGGGTGGTCGATCAGTGATATCAAAGGCATCCATCCTTCTTATTGTATGCACAAGATACTCATGGAGGACAACTTCAAGCCAAGTGCAGAGCATCAAAGGCGCCTCAATCCTAACATGAAGGAGGTGGTTCGACAAGAAGTGTTGAGGCCGATAGTGAATGGGTGAGTCCCGTACAAGTAGTGCCGAAGAAGGGTGGCACGACCGTGGTTCGAAATGAGATAAATGAGTTAATTCCAACTCGAACAGTGACCAAATGGAGAGTGTGTATTGACTACCGCAAGTTCAACATCCACTTCCTTTCATCGATCAAATGCTTGATCGTCTTGCAGGGCATGGTTATTATTGCTTTCTTGATGGTTTTTCCGACTATAATCAAATCACAATCACTCCCGAAGACCAAGACAAAACTACCTTCACTTGTCCTTATAGAATATTGGCTTATCGTTGGATTCCCTTTGGACTTTGCAATGTTCCTGCAACATTTTAAAGGTGCATGATGGCCATCTTTTCGGAAATGGTGGAGCTTTTCATTGAGGTATTCATGGATGAATTTTCGGTGTTTGGTACTTCAAATGATGCATGCTCGAAAAATCTTGCTCTTGTCTTGCAACGATGTGTTGAGACTAACCTTATCTTGAATTGGGAGAAGTGCCACTTCATGGTTCAAGAAGGGGTGGTTATAGGGCACAAAATATCCTCAAAAGGGATAAAAGTCGATCGAGCTAAGATTGAAATCATCGATAAACTTCCACCACCGTCTAATGCTAAGCGTGTGCGAAGTTTTCTTGGCCAGATCGGTTTCTATCGACGGTTCATCAAAGATTTCTCCAAAATTGCTACGCCACTTTACAACCTTCTCGAGAAGGATGTTTCTTTCACTTTTGATGAGCAATGTTTGAAGGCGTTCCAAGTGTCGAAGCATGCTTTAGTTTCGGCACCGGTGATTGTAGCTCCTAATTGGAATCTTCCATTCGAGCTCATGTGCGATGCTAGTGATTATGCCATTGGCGTAGTCTTAAGCCAACGACGGAACAAAATCTTTCATGCCATATACTATGCTAGTCGGAGGCTCTCCAATGCCCAACTCAACTATGCCACTACCGAAAAAGAACTTTTAGCCGTGGTATTCGCCTTTGACAAATTCCAATCTTACTTGATCGGAACCAAGGTCATCGTGTGGACCGACCATTCGGCTATCAAGTATCTTTTTGAGAAGAAGGATGCAAAACCACGTCTTATCCGCTGGGTTCTTCTTCTTCAAGATTTGGACTTGGAAATTAAGGATAAGAAAGGTACAGAGAATCTTGTTGTGGATCTTCTTTCTCGGATCGAATGGCATGAGGGACAAGGTACCGACTTAGCATCGATCAATGAATCTTTCCCGGATGTGCAACTCTTTACCATTAACATGACAAGCGTTCCATGGTTTGCGGACTATGTGAACTATTTGGCAAGTGGTATGCTCCCTCCAGATATGTCTTATCAATAAAGGAAGAAATTCTTGCACGATGTATGCTTCTATCTATGGGATAAGCCCATTCTTTACAAACAATGCCCGGATAATATGATTCGAAGATGTATTCCGGAAGAAGAGATCTTTTCCATTGTCATTCTTCGGATTACAGTGGGCATCTTGGTGGCATCTTGGTGACAACAAAAGGTACCCACATCGAGATTCTTTTGGTCTTCTTTGTTTAAGGATGCTAATGCTTATGTTGCGACTTGTGATCGTTGCCAAAAGACAGGCAATATTTCTTTCTAGAATGAGATGCCTTTGAACATTCTTTTAGAAGTTGAATTATTCGATGTTTGGGGCATTGACTTCATGGGACCTTTTCCTTTAACTTTTGGCAATGAATATATCCTTGTGGCCGTTGACTATGTAAGTGGGTTGAGGCGATTGCAACTCCTACTAATGATGCCCGGGTTGTTACCAAATTCTTAAAACGAAACATCTTTACAAGATTTGGAACCCTGCGGGCAATCATTAGTGATAGAGGCTCTCACTTTTGCAACCGGCAATTTGAAACTCTTCTAGGAAAATATGGTGTCCGGCACAAAGTGGCAATGCCTTACCATCCTCAAAAAAGCAGCCAAGTAGAAATCTCCAACCGAGAATTGAAAAAGATTCATGAGAAAACTGTAAACTTATCCTGGAAGGATTGGGCAAAGAAGCTAGACGATGCTTTGGGGGCTTATCGCACGGCCTCCAAAACACCAACAGGTACCTCTCTGTATCAATTGGTGTTTGGAAAGGCATGTCATTTGTCAGTTGAGTTAGAACACAAGGCTTATTGGGCGACAAAGTTCTTATACTTTGATATTCAAGAAGCGGGAGAGAAACGATTTCTTCAACTTAATGAGCTTGATGAATTTCGACGCACCGACTATGAGAACTCCAAGCTTTATAAGGAGAGAGTGAAGGCGTGGCACAACAAGAAGATTTTTCATCGGGAGTTCTTCCCGGGCCAAAAAGTTCTTCTCTATAACTCCCGTCTTTGACTATTTCCCGGGAAGCTTACATCTCGTTGGTCGGGAACTTTCATTGTAAAAAAGGTACATCCTTATGGAGCCACAGAACTTGATGGTGCCGGATCTTGGTTCACAGTAAATGGACAATGGTTAATGGCATACTATGACAGTAATGTTCTTGGACCCTCTTCTATCATCACTTTAAGGGATCCTTGATCTCGTTGGCCACGTCGGGCTGAGGACGCTAAACCAAGCGTTTTGTGGGTCGCAACCCACAAGGGAGTTCTTTTCCTTTATTCTCAATATGTGGTTCTCCTTCCTCATTGTTTCGCTTTCTTATTCGGCGTTTTATGTTTTCCATGTAGGTTGTGGAACAAAATGGGGACCTTTTATCACGAAGAGGTGTGGTCGAAACGGTACAACATAATGATCGGGACTTTGACATGGTAACATTTCATTTGTATCTATGAAACGAGCTTCAAACGAGGTACGTGCTTCGATTCTTAAATTGTTGAAGTTAGTCATTATCAAGAAGTTCAAGAGAAGGATATACTTGATTCCGTCCCGATGTAGACGCTCGGGTGTTTCATTTCCTCACACTCGATCGTACACTTTAATGAGGAAATTAAGGCTTCGAAATGGAATCCACGCCCTAGCGCGAAACTTCATGACGTATGGTGTGCTTTGAAAAATTGGTCAAAGCGCTCGAGCATAATACAGTATGGAGCCCGGACGTGGTACTGCATGAGGAAATGCAGTGCTTCGAAAATTTAACTGAAGCGCGAGCGCAATGTATTTAGGCGCCGAGCGCAGTCTTTGATTAGGAAATGTTACTTTTTGTTTTTCAGACTGCATTTTGTTTTTCAGACTGCGGTCAGACGCGCTTTATTTCAGGTCCTATAATTTGCATACCTCGAACTCAAACACCCATAACTCACATAACTCATTTACAAACGCTCCAAACTCGTCTCAATTCATACCCTACATCAAATTCTGGCGTCGTTACATCTAATTCATCTCTTATTAAGGTATGATCACCCCTTCCTCTTTATTATCTCTTGCTTTCATTGCGCTTGAAGCATGTGGAGGATTAGGTTTAGTTGGGTGAATTGATGAGTTGTGATGAATTTTGATGAATACATGTGTAGAATGGGGTTGGAATGGATTGTGATGATGAATTGGGGATGGAATTCATGATAAGTATATGACTTGGGTTATGATTGAGACCTAATTTCTATACTCAAGAGAGGTTCTTAACTATGCACGCAAGGTGTTTGACGATATGTTTCTTAAGATTTTGCATCTACTATTAATGCTTGATGACTTGCAATGCACTCTCATTATCATCGATCACTTATATGTAATCCATGCGTTCACTTTTTGCTCAATTTGATGTCGTCGACGCACACTAACATTTTGTGATCTTAGGTACAACGGCGGGTGGACGTGACAAGGGCAAGAAGGTCGCCGCCGAAGCTCCATCCTTTCTCCCCAAGCAAACGAGATTGAGCTCTGGTACGAGTGCCCTACCTCAGGAGCAAGGGCCTCCGTCTAGCCTTGCCACTTTCACATAGCCTGAAGCGATGGTTCGCTACCGTGCGATAATCGCAAGGGAGTGTATTGTGGAGCGACAGGTTGATGCCCTCTACTTCTCGCAACACATTGGCGAATGGGGTTAGAAGGCATTCCGCAAGATGCCGCAGGAGGCCTTCAAATCACTCGCAGCTGAATTCTACGCCAATGCGGCTGACAACCCCAACCGTCCAAAGACGATGGTGCGAGGATGACTAGTGTTTTAGGACGAATACAGAATCAACAACTCGTTCTTCACTCCTACCGTCGGCATCTCTTACTCGCCGTTGTTCGACGGTGAAGTAAACCTTGTGACCGCAACACCAACCCAAGAAATTCTCAACTACCTTTGCAGTCATTACCCTGGTCCACAATAGACATTAGACAATTCGATATGCACCACCCCGATCCACTTCAATGCGAGCTTCCTAAACGAGGATGCCCGCATCATGCAACACCTCATGATCAATAACATCCTCCCTTCGACGAATTGATCTGAGCTGATCGCGATGAAGGTGCACATCATCTTTCAGCTGTTAAAGCGATGCCCGATGAATCTTGGGCGGGTATTACTCTCGTCTCTTCGAGAATACTTCCAAGGCTTAGGCTCGGGGCGCACACTTCTGAGGATCGCCCATCCTCGACTCTTCGCCAGACTGTGCATCAAAGCTGGAGTCTTTACCAACGAAGCCGACATTATCGTCAAGACTAGCTCGTCAGGTCGTATTCCTCCAACTTTTATTCCTATAGCCCTCTTTTGTATCCGGCGTCTGTGTCATGCAAAGCTTGGAGGCGGGTGTTGGAGTTGTTTCAAGAGTTGTGTCGAGTTGGTATAGGGTGTGTCGTGTCGTATCGAGTCCATTTTATCTTTACCGCTATTTCATTTATATTGGGGTAAACATGTACTTCATTTCCATTCTGATTTTGACGAGGTATTTTTAGCTTGGATCTTCTTGTTTTTGAGTTATGCTTTGATTCATGCATTTGAGTTTCTTTGACCATTAGCAATGTATGCTTATGTGCCTGAGATTTACCATCTTCTTGTGATGATAGTGCCCGAGATTTTAAGATAGCTCAATTTGAATCATCATGTATCCTATGGCCGGGTGTTATCCAACTTTTCATGAAAAGTAACTCCTAGCATATGCATGATTGGGGGGAATCCAAACACAGGGGAGTGTAGCATTATGAGGTCGAAACCTTTATAACACCATTAGCTAGGAGTTGCTAGGTATAGGGTTGGTGGTAAGGCGATGGAATGTGTGACCATGATTCATTTACTCATTTTGTGTTTCCGTGAATCCTATAATCCTCTTCTTGATTTCAAAAGCCATTGCTCTCGAGATTTCTATAACCTTGATTCTCACTTTCTACTTGATTACCTTGTACTGAACTATTATGGGAATGATATTGATTTTTCATGCTATGAATCCCTCCTTGTCATTCTCTCTTGAACCCTCTCTTGGTGTAGAGTCAAGGCGGCGTGGTTTGGAAGGTTGTATGGAATGTGAATGAACACATGCTAGATTTGGCACACAATGTGTCTTGAATTATATCCTGTTGTTATTTGGCCAATTTTGTAACACGGTAATATGTGAACCGTGAGGCCACAATGTAAAAAAAAATAAAAATAAAATAAAAAAGAGGCAAAGAGCCCAAAATTGTTTTATGTCTCGAGAAGTCACCTTCTCAAAGAGGGGTGAACTGAGAGGATGCTTGAGGTTAAGGGTGTGTTTTTCATTCTAGCCGAAGCACAACGCTTCGTGTTTAAGGATTGTTTAGAGCGTGCCGGTACCTTGACATACACTTCCCTTCATTCTTCCCTAAAACCTCACATAACCCTCATGATTTACACTTTTTCTCTACTTTGTTCACTTATCATTCCTCACCCATGTTGTGAATCTTGGTTACATTTTGGGTGTGGGTAAGAGGGTGGATAATACTCGAACACTTCTTGCTTAGGGTATTATTTAGGTTGAATCCTCTTCTTTGCATGGTTTGTTGGTGAGATTTTATGAAAATGATCCTCAACATCATGCGGGTAGTGAGAGATGCTTGCTAAGGAGTACATTTCATGACATTCGGATAGACACATGCAAGTAGGATTATGGTGAGGATGAATTGTCTTGCATAATAGGTCGAGTGGAACTCCTTTACCATTAGACGGTAGTCTCGGGTTAGTTAGCATCCCTCATTATGTGTTATGGACCTACATTGCTTGAGGACAAGCAATAACTTAAGCTTAGGGGAGTTGTTTAACTCGTATCATTCATTCTTTAATTCTACTTTTTGCTATATATCAAGACATCTTTGCATGAAAATCTTGATGTTTAGTCCGGTTTTTGTACATGAGTGAACTTTGATGTGTGTTGATGTTTCTATAGGCAAAACGGACATTACATGGACGAGCAAGACGTATCAAAGAATAATGATCAAGCTAGGAGTTTAACGGATCAAAGGATTGAGGAACGAAACGGTTTTGAAACCCTGGGACACTGAATACAAAGCTCCCGGGCGTTTTGTTCTTCACACTACAAACAAATTACATTTTAGCTACGGAAAAATTTAGCTACGGATAAAATCAGTTGCAAAAATAGATATTTTTGTGATGGATCCGTAACAAAAATAACAAGTAAAAATTTTTATTTTTTTGCGACGGAAAGTCAAACTCTATCGCTAAATTTAATACATTTAGCGACGGAATTCCATCGTTGAAAAGGAAAAAAACCCATCATATATTTTAGCGACGGATCCGTCGCTAATAAGTAAAAAGAAATTTATAAATATATTAATTAGCGGCCGATTCCGTCGCTATAAAATATTTAGCTACGGATCTGTCATAAATTTAATTAGTTTTTTCCTTAGTAAATTTTTGCATGAAACACATATTATTAGCGATCGATCCGTCGCTAATATATAGAAAGAAATTTACAATTACATTAATTAGCGACGGATTCCGTCGGTAAATATATTTTGCTACGGATCCGTCACAAATTTGAAAAATTTTGCCTTCAAATTTTTTTTTTCAATCATATATTTTTAGCGATGGAACCGTCGCTAATAAGTAAAAAGAAATTTATAATTTTATTAATTAGCGACAGATTTCGTCGCTAAACAAATTTCATTAATTTCCTTCGTAAATATTTAATTTGGATGAAAAATTTTTGCAATCATATTTTGGGTGACGTATCCGTCACTAAAAAGTATTACAATTACATTTATTAGCGAGAAATACGTCGCAAAAATTGTTTTCGATAATTTCAAGTGATGATCTTATGAGTTAAAATTTTACAAATTGTAAATATTTTTGGATTTCGTAACAGTTGAAATGTTAACTTATGATAAGGTGTTGTATTTCACAAAATTTTAATTAAGGAACTACGTATTGTTAAAAACTCGTAATAATATGTTGCACATATATAAGATGTTATATATGTAATAAAACTTGAAACATATAAGATGTTGCACATGATATTGGTGTTAAATATATCACGTATTATAAATGATGCCCTTATAAAATTAAACTGAAAGTAATTATGGAAAAAAAGTAAACAATGTAAAAAAAAATAAAAATAAAATGGGAAAAATTCAAAAACTTGAATATTAGCAACGGAATTCCGTTGCTAATTAGGTTTGTAGATAGCGACGAAATCCGTCGCTAATGTTGATATATATTATTGGTCATTTTTAGCGACGGAATCCGTCGCTAATTTATCAACAAACCTAATTAGCGATGGAATCCGTCGCTAAAATTGATATATATAACTTCGGCCGCCGTCACCTTCTCCCTCTTTTCCTCCTTCATCTCCCTCAAATCCTCGCCATGCTGCCGCTGTCGTCGTCGCCGTCCCCGTCTTCGCTGAGCCTAGCCACTGCTGCCGCTCCCTAGCTCGCCGCCGCCCCGGCATGCTGCCGCCTCTTGTCGCCCCAGGCCGCTGCCACCCCAGAACGCCGCTACCCCCCAATGCTCGCCGTCGCCCCCCAGCACGTCGCTGCTGCCGCCGCCCCGGCCGCCGCTGC
>JAOVYX010000605.1:0-13470 GCA_035668315.1 Drosera spatulata
ATTTCACATCATAGCGACGGAATCCGTCGCTAAAATATAAACGGTCATCTTTTTTTTCCAATTTTATTTTTACATATCCGCGACGGAAGCCGTCGCTAAAATATTTTTCCAAAATATTAAGTATGCGACGGATTCCGTCGCTAATAAAAGATATTTTTATAATTATTAATAATTACACATATAGCGACGGAAAGTCTTTCCGTCGCGAAGTTTTTACACTGTGGCGACGGAATCCATCGTCATTTTTGGTTTAGCGACGAGGCTTTTAACGACGGACGGTTCCGTCGCAGATTATTCCTAGCGATGGATTTTGTTCTGTTAGCGACGGATTTGGTCCGTCGCTAAATACATTTTTTTTGTAGTGCTAAGGTGAGACGTTACATTATGTGACTAGGGTGAATCACTGATATGCTTGTGATGATAATTGTGAATGTCAGATTGACATGATAATTCAAGAGTTCTAGAACAAAGGATCTAAGTGATCATTTTCTTTTTCTTTTCTTACTTTCTTCTCTCGTGTAACCCATGGTAAGGGGGCCGACACGTTATTGAATTCCTATAACTCACGATTGCTATTTTTCTGTGTCTTTCTTCTGATCTTTGTTACAGGAGTATGACTTCAAGGAGAAGTGTGACCAAAGATTTGATGATAGATGTAACTTATGTGTGAAAGGTATTCTGATCTTAGAAAGAGATGTAAATTCTACTGCAAAAGTGATAGTCTGAGTTATGATTGAGTGTATCAAAAGTTTCTAAACTAATGATGTAGAAGTGAATTTAGCTTAATTCTTCTGACTAAGTCAGAAAGTATAGTTTTTGTATAGGTAAGGCGTTGGGCCCCAATGACAGTGATGTTATATGTATCATTAATAAGTAATGGAAAGTCGAGGCGTTACAATTAGACTTATTAAGCTCAATATACCAACCAAAAAAGGTGTGATTATAGCTTTATATGTTTATATTTATTGATTTGGTGCTACATAGTTTACTTCATTACGAATCAACCGTATAAATTTTAGAAATCCAACTTTATCCTTTCTAACACAAATAGGACATTTGTTAATGGTAACAAAATTATATTAATTACATCCTAAACTCTACTCCTAATGCTTTCCACCCTCCCAAATGTCGTCGTTGTCGCCATGGTCATCGTTGCTTCCATCAGCTGCCACAATGAATCCCAAACGTGTAGTGTGTCTGTCGGGGTGGAAAGCATGCCGACAATGATGAGTAGTGCCTCGTGCTGTTTACAACACTTGTATCATACAGTTTGCAATAGTATGTTCGAAAAAAGAAAAAAAAAACACGTCATACTAACCCATCAAATAGTGCACCTATGGACACAAATGGTGCTCCTAAATAATGAATTGAATCGCCATGGACGAAAATGTTATGACCCCACCTTTTCTTCTTTTTTGCTGAGGTTGTTGTCCCATGGGTTTTGTCCTTGTCCCTTCGATGATGAGGACGACAAGAAGGTGTTGGTGGTAATGGCTTTTATTGGTGGTGATAGGGATGATGGATATGGTGTTAGACGATAGCGGGGAATGACTTTGGATGAGTGGTAGTGGCCCAACGGGTGATGATAGATATGATGGTGATGTTGATGGTTGTCGATTGGATGAGGGAGAATGACTATTGACAATGACTGTGATATTGGTGGTGATTGGTAATTATAGTGATGGAAGTCATGGATGAGAGGTAACGGCTACGTAGAGTGGAGAGAGAAGCGTAGGATGATTAAGGATCGAGGTAGAAATTAAGGAGTTTTTTTTTTTAAAGGAAACCAATAGCTCCCTTTGTCCTAAAAACAAAAGAGAATTGTTATGAATCGTCGGAATTTATTTTCAGAAAAGTACATCCATTATTTATTCTCCAACCAAGTACCTATTTAAAAATAAAGGATTTGTATCCAAAACACCATTTTTTTCATAATCAAAATACTCTTTTTAAAAAACAAAAAAAATTGCGATATAAAACCTAAATTTCTTAGATCATCAACTAACCAACCCACTTCTCAGCTGCCGCTCCACCAAGTTCTACCCAATTGTCGCAGACAACCGCTGCAAGTCCAAAAAATAGTACTCAAAAACGAAATTTTCTGTGCTATTATACAAAATTTTTAGAAAATAAATAAAAATGTTCTTGTCTCGTCATCAGCTATGACAGTTGCTAAAATAGAATAATTTGTCTTACAAACATATTAGTACGCCTTGAAACACCTACCACACATCATAGACAATCATCGTCGTTAATTTTTGTCGAGAAAATTCAGTACGCCTTATACAAATCCCTAGTATGCTTCGTAATAATGGTGCATCCTCCCTTAGCACATCATCGTCGTCACCGCCATGAGCGACTTCAATATGCTTGCCCATCACTAAGTTGTCGTCCCCACCATCAACGAAGTCAGTATGCCCACCGCTACGCCATTGTCACCACTATCAACGACAAGAGTACGCATAGCGCTACGCCATCGTTGTCACCATCAGCGACACTAATATGCCATTGCCGCCGCCATTAGCGACATGGTACCGCCCACTACACCGCCAGCGCCACTATCAATAGCAACATTAATATGCCCACCTCCATCCAATCAATGCTCAACAAGTCCCATGTGAATTGTTATACAACGTCATCAACCCGAAGGTTCACGTCCTCATGGATATTGTTGTGGGTACACGTAGGCTTTTGTCATTATAGAATCAGATTGATGTTTGATTTTCGCGACATCTGGGGAAGAGGGGTGGTGGAGATAATGTGGAGGGCAGAAGGGGAGAGGGAGAGGAAGACAATAACGACGTTGAGAAGGAGGGGATTAGATGAGTTTAGGGTTTATGATACTATATTTATTTGTATAAATAAGGCTAGCTCAGGGAGTAGAAGTATTTGCTTTAAAAAAAGTACACGCGTCAATCACCCCAAATCTTCAACAGCATTATTTTTCAGCAACTCAAATCATCCAAGTGTTTCAATTTCCCATGTGTCGTCATTTTGCATTAGAAATTAATAGGAGAAATATATTGAAAAAAATACCATTTACAACCATCAGAATCAATTTCTCCAAAATTCCCTAATCCATGAACCCGAATTGATGATCTTTGTACCAAAATAATCATAACATCACAAGATCCTGGGTCGAAGACCTAAATGATGATGATGTTGATGGGATCGTCTGACAATGACTAAGATCAAAAAAGGAACACCAATAGCTATAATTGTATTGAGTGTGAAATATGTGATTCTCAAGATATGTCAAAAGAAGGTCTATGTCTTAAATTTCTTATATTTATAGATTTTATATAATAGAATGATAACCTTATTTTTAGAAGTTTCAAAAAATATCTTGAATAAAAATATGTTTCCTAAATATCTTTATTCCTATGATTATTTTTTTAATCTGATTGTATTTTTTTATATCTTTATAATAATAATTAAAAGATAAACATAATAATTGTTTTTATGATCATCCAGTGATATGAATTATCCACATCAATTTCCAACTTGAAGACGTGTATGAAAATAGGGATGCTGGTTTGAGATGAAAATAGATGGAGAAGACAGGATTCTGGAAACACTAGTGGCTTCTTCTTTTGCTTTTTCTCATCAATCTCCTTGGGAAAAATATATGCTTTGTTCGTTCAAGAATCATAGAGGAAGTGATTCATATGAACGCAAAGAAATCAGGTTTCAAAATCTTCAACTTTAAAGTTCGATTCCAGCTCCGAAATTTTGATATGGGCAACGGATCCAATTTTTCATCCAAGCTGATAGAATTTTGAGGCCAATAACGATGAGAATTCCACCATCGATGAATCCCATGAGCTTTCTTGAAATCCTCAGCTTTCTCCATCCCTTCCCATCAAGTTCTGCACCGCTATCTTCTCGATCTTCCCCTCCCCATCATGATTTTTGAATGAATGTTACGATGTGAAAAAAGCTTATAGTATTTCATGGATATGAATGAGGAAGATCGAGAGTAGTTACCGGATGAATGGGTTTGGGGATGGAAGAATGTAAAGAAAAACTTGGGGGGTTTACCCTATTTTACTTGGTAGCGGCCCAACCCTCAAAGGAAACGATCAGACGTTCGATTCCTACGGATGTTCAACTGCCAACGTAGGGTTCCGACCAGGCCTTGGGTCTCGTTCAACATGGTTAGCCGGGAGAGTCGGCACTCGACTAATCGGGGGATTAACCTAAGAAAATAAAATAAAATAAGGATTATATTAAATCACAAGAGGACAGTGGTTTTCGGCCATTAATTTTTAACATTTGCTAGTAGAAAGTAGGTAAAATGAGGTGTGTTATGTAAATTGGGTTGGTAAAATATATTTATGTAGATTAGTGTAGGTTTTTAAGTAAATAGTGAAGATTATAGGTGGTTTATGTAAACATCCCAGAATAAAATAAAATGTAGTAACTAGTTGGAAATAATTTTGCTAAATGTATCTCTTAACTTATCCTGAAATCAGAGTACAATCCGCCATTTACATAAAACAACAAACTAGATTTCAGGACAACTCAAAGAATGTGGAATATTTACATTAGTCCGAGTCTTACACGAGATCAAGAACACATTCTCACTAAGCTTTGAAATGCTACTATCACAATTGCCACGGCTCTACAAAAGGAAGGGGAAAAATTCCTTGCACACTCAAAGATGCAAAAATATTTGAGCGAATCATGATCGTAGCTAATTAGCTTTGCCATAATATAAAATTGATACCATATTGCTGGAAACAAAAACAGCGACCCCCGAGCTGCATCATCACAAGCACGAGCTACATCATAGACCAAGAAAAGGGTATTGTTTCCTAGCATGTTCCGGTACTAGCCTCTCCAACATCTCAACTGGAATCCCATTTAGTTCTGATGTACATAAGATACCAATATCAGCAGTAATCTCAATGATGCTTGTAAGGAAAAAGTAGTCGTTTCTATGAGAAATGCTGGAAGCAGACAGGAATAAGTAGATGAGCAAGAACCAATGACTATAGCACAGAGCTTGAAAAGTAAATGCAATAGAGGTTAGAGGCTTCAGAGGTGCTCGACACCTAAATCACATTAGGTGGCATCAACAAATCTGATAGGGTCGAGCACCCAAGTACAAAGATTATTCATAATATGAACAGATATGTTGTTTGCTAAAATCGACAGAACACTTTTTCGGCATTCAAAGGTTGCTATTCGTTGCCAAAGTTTGCGATTCGTACTACTGTAGAATGCTAGACTTCATTGAAAACAGTGAGGGACTAAGGGCCTGAGAACAGGTTATTACCATGAGGTTTGAAGTTGAAGAGTGGGGGGAGAATGCGACCATTAGGCAAGGTGGTGCTTGGCTCACGCAACTCATCAAAGAAAGGGTGAGCGAGAGCTTCAATCTGCAGTGAGAATATTAAAAGTAATTTTGAAAAACCGAAAAGTGAAGAAAATAATAGGTTTTCCTTAGCTGGAATAGGCACGGATGGTGGAGCAAAGAAAGAATAAACAAGTTTCAAATGCTATCATACAGTATTTCCAGCTTGAACAATTGGAAAGACTCACTGCAGTGCTTCTCAGGTTGGGAGAATATTGCAGAAGTCTTGAAACCAGATCAACAGCTTCAGGCGGAATGTGCTTGTGGAACATCTGAAGTTGATAATTGAAGCATCAAGATTAGAAGGTATAGTTACTAGCACGTTTGCTTCATCACAACAAAGAAGTAACAAAATTATGCTAATCTCCTGGTCTTCCCTAACAAGATACACAAAATGATGTTATCACCAACCTTTGAAGGATTAACATTTTCATTTGAATATCTGGGCATCATCACTCTAATAAAAGTAACAGCACCTTCATTTTTAGAATATTACCTTGTGCCATGGATGAGCTTTGATTTGAGGGAACCTGAACTCTGTGTAATTTGGATTCATGCACTTGATTTCCTCCCTTGTTGGAGTACCCAAAACCTGCTCAAATAAAGCATCATAAACTGTGATTCCAGCACCTAATTCAATGTACATTCTGATAGGACATGAAAATGAAATCTTTTTTCCTGAGTGTTCATTTGGCATCTTTAGGCACCTCAGTATTGCATTTAAACTTAGGAGTTAGGACACAGTGTAGACAGTGGAACAACCTAACATCTTCTTTGTTAGAAAATATGTAGATCGATTACCTTAATAATCTCCACAAGCTGGTCGACTCCACTCTCGCCAGGAAACAAGGGCTGTAAATAAAGCAAATAGATTTCTCGGCATATTTATAAATATCAGGATTAATGATATCTGACTAAATGTGTCTCTTAGAATGTTTCTAGAAAACAAAGAATTCAGTTCTAGTCCCGTAGGACCCAATCTTCTCGGAAAAAATAAAAAGAAAAATAAGAGAGAAAAAGAAAAAAAATAGATAACAAGAAAAAATAGACAAGTATAACTAGATCTATACCAAGTGAAAGTGTATTACGAAATAAGAATTACCTTTCCACTCATGAGTTCGGCAAAGACACAGCCAGCAGACCAGATGTCGATGGCTGTGGTATATTCTGATGCACCAAATATGAGTTCTGGTGCTCGATAGTACCTAGAACAGATATAAGATATATTTGGCTCTCCTTCTACCTGCGATTGAAAAATGAGGGTAAGATAAGGTCAGCACTAAATAAACCGTTGAGAGCAGATGCAAAGTAAGAATGCAACAGACCAAGACTTTTGCGCTTCCAAAGTCACAGAGTTTTAACTGATGCGTGTGCGGGTTCACCTGCACCAGGTAATGAGAAGGATTCATTAACAAACAGTCAAGATAAATTTTACTCAATCCACCCTAAATTCATTGCATTGGAGTCAAAGAAACAAGCGTAAAAAGGTGAGTAAAGATGAGATACTCATCCCAGAATGGTGTAAAGATGAGAAACTCATTCCAGAAGGATATCAAGAAATAAGTGTAGATGGAGAACAACAAATGAAAAACTTAGTCCAAACCAGTAAATTTTGAGGCTTTATGTCTCTATGACACACACCAATACTTCCATGAATATAAGCCAATCCTCTACAGATCTGTCATCGACAAAAATTTAACATCAGATCTATCACAAATTTAAGGATAGACTGCCGATGGGAGTACAAGTATGTACTGCATACCTGATACATATAAAGTTTCACATATATCAAGGGCATTCTATGGTTCATCTTCTTATAGTTCTTGATGACCTGATACACTGTTTCCGGTACATACTCAAGAACCAAGTTAAGATACAGCTGACCATCATTAGTTGTGGAGAAGAAAGAATGCTTCAGTGCCACAACATTTGGATGATCCAAGAGACGCATTGTCTGCAATTCCCGGTTCCTGTATCTCTTGTCTTGAAGAACCTTTTTAATTGCAACAGTTTCACCTGCTTCTAGACAATTTGCCTGTGCAAGAAACGATGCGAAGAATGGTTACGCAATCAAATTGAAAACCAACCATTAGGTTTAAGTGCACAAACAAAATACAAACAGAAATATTTCTTGAAGTGACTAACCTGAAATACTACTCCAAAGGTTCCTTGTCCTACAACACGTTCTGCCATATAGCTGATTGTCTGTGATCCCAATAGGGAAAAAACAAAGGATCAAAGTCAATCCTAACTGACGAAAGGAATTGGTAAATCCACCTTGAAACTAATGGAGGTCCCCTTAGAAATAAGAATCTTAAATGAAGAATCAGATTTGACACATTCAAAGATTTAGGCATGAGTTGAAGATCTAAGTGTACAAAGAAGATTTAGGCGTGAACTCCTTCACGATTGACTTCTTGTTGTATTTTTAATTTGTTTTCATCTTGGTTTGTTTGCTTTCAATCCCTATAAATTAATACCATGATATTGTATTGTATGAGAGATGAAGCTTGAATGAATAAGAATGTTGTGTTGATTTCACTCACATGTTCCTCTCTTTTTCTCTGATCTGTCCTAAATCCACCCTTTCTCTCCTCTAAATCAATCCCAAACTCTCTTCTCTTCCCTCGTCCTACATCAGAAACTCATAGCAAAATACCTGCTTTCCTTGTCCATCCGCTCCACCAACTTGTGTGACAATGATATGGCCAGCTTCCGTCGAGTCACTATAAATAACGGCATCCGTTTCCTAACAATCCATCAAAGCTAAACCCATCAGCTTCAAATTTCAATTATCATTGGATCAACAATAACAGAATCCAGTCACGTTCACCTACCTTCCCATCTTTGATTTTCAAATCCTTTATCTCTGGTAAACTAGCAATCCGCAAAGCAGTACTGGAAGGTTCTGTAAATCCAGAAGCAGGAGCTACACTTGCCAAAGCCATTCACTTAGTGTCGTAAACAAAACAATCCTTGGTTCTTTTTCTCTGCATGTAGGGGAATCAATGAGTTGCATGCATCTATTCACATCAAGAACATGATACATTGACGGTGTCAACAGATTGCAGAGATGCATACATCAACAGTATAATTCTAGATCTTAAATTACTGCAAGTGATTCTGTGGCCAAACATATGTAGCTCAAATTTTAGCAAGGACAGGGATTAGGAAACTCCTTACAGGACGGCTGCCATGTTGGCCTTGCTACACACTCTCAACATTCTACCAATAAGTATAACCATCATGTATTGCTAACAATTTTTCCGCACCCCAAATGTGCCATCCTCATCTAATATTACAGTAATAAGTGAGGGAATGCTTGATTTCTTATTATTTCTCTTTGTAGGCGAGGGAAAACTCGATTTGGCATTAAAAAAAATCCCTATACAGCGCAAACGCCAAAGGCAACAACACTATAATCAAGAATCACATATCTATCACAACATCATTTCCATCAAAACTACTCAACAACTATCACATTCACAAACACAAACCTGTTGCTGTTCCCTCTTTCCTCTTACTTAGCAATGCAACCCATAGCTGTTCATAACGAGAAAATACTACCGTCAGTCACTTTGGAACCAAAACAAAACGGTCAATTTACAAACTGTTGTTCCCATCCATAGATATCTTACGGACCTCAAATTATTAGCTGTTAAATACATATGTTATAATTAGCATACTACTACCATCCGGTGGAACTTCTGACAGAATTGGTTGCTCAACTACACTTTAAATCATCAACACCACAGTCCGCAATCCTCATCAACGCTTCCACCAAAAGCAAACACATTGCACACACCATTCGCCAAATCAAAACAAGCATCAAGACCCGAGCGAGAAAAAAAATGAAATCACTCACCAGCTTGAGGCAGACACTTGAATCAATCAGATCTGAAATCGGTGACAAAAACAAATCAGCGAATTGGAAATGCGGAGATCGAGTGTTTGAGAGAGAGGAGAAGGGGGGAGAGGATTTGTTTGACAGTCAAACGAGAAATGATTTTTGTGTGCTTTGATTTGCCTATTTATTTATGTGTGTCTCTCTCGGTTGGTTTTTTGTTTGGGGGTTTGGGGGGTGTGAGTGGATGGAAACCAAAAGGGACGTTTGAATGGGGCTTTGACCAGTCAAAAGGAAGATGCCAAAAAGCGCACGCTGTCTGCCTGCCATGGTTGCTGCGGTCTGGTCTTCGGCTGGATTTGTTTTACTCATGGTTCGAGTGTTTGTGATGCATTTACCTGGATTTTTGAAAAAAAGTGTCAAAGTTAGGGTGATGCGGTTGGGAGTCGATCAGCTCATAGTTTGTTGTTTAGGCTATTCACGAGTATATTTATCCAAACCATTTTAACGCGATCCATTTTAACGTCATCTGTCTCAATCCAATCCACGACCCGTATGCAACTTGTAATCGGTCATCTTGTAGTATTATTTCTATTCCATAATAGATGCAATCCATTCTTTTTTTTGAAGTTGTAATGAGATTAATGAGATTTATTATTACAATTGAGAGAAGAGATAATACGACATAATATGGTAGTTGTGAGAGCGTATTTTGATTTTATTTTTTTATTATTTATATAAAAAATTTATTAAATAAGTAAACATTGAATATATTTTGAGACAACATAAAATGTTAAATCCTCTCACAATTGTTATGGAAACATTACCCATGTATTTTATGGGCAAGTTTTTCGATATAAATATATATAATCCAAATACACTTTGTTAACCCGTCTAATTATTGTTTCAAGAAAAATACCATCAGATGGCAAACACACTCATATATAGGGCAAGAAATCAGCTTGATAGTTGTGATCTTGGCTTACCATACTTAGCTACATAATATAGGGCAAGAAATCAGCTTGATAGTTGTGATACTTGATTGACATGAACCAGGGGCGGAGCTTCATGCGGTCAAACGTAGATAATCGCCTATACTTGATTTCTAAAAAGGAGTGCCTAGTACTTATTTGGTTACAATTGTCTATGTTAGGTTTATATAAAAGAATATCTTGTTTTGTTTTGTTTGGGTTTTTTAAGTATTACTTTTTATCTAATAAGACAAATAAGTATGAATCTATCGTCATTCAATACTCAAATATGGATAAATTTCTTATGT
Source organism: Drosera spatulata (assembly GCA_035668315.1). Taxonomy (NCBI): domain Eukaryota; kingdom Viridiplantae; phylum Streptophyta; class Magnoliopsida; order Caryophyllales; family Droseraceae; genus Drosera; species Drosera spatulata. The sequence continues at coordinate 10,483 of JAOVYX010000605.1, forward strand.
GCAAGAATACCATTCATAAAGAGCAGGAATATTCATCAAAGCAAAGTCAGAAAGTGATCAATTTAGATGATGTTCATGCTCATCTAGCACTTCAATCTTGAATTTTCGAATATCCCACTAATAGTAGAGATAGAATTCGTAGGGCATATCTTCAAAAGGGAGCTTACCAGCCGCAAAATCATAATTTTTTGAAAGCCTCGATATGGTATCAGAGAGCATTTGAATGGCTCCGAGCGACACTAAGATGAACAATAGGGCGGATGAGGTCGAGTTGTAGAGGCCATGTTTACACGGTCTTGACAGAATTGATGTCTTGGTTGTTTAATTCTTCACTAAAAAATGAGATGGATGAAGTTCTATAAAAACATTATTGTTAGTTGTAAATTGATTAACATAAATTAAACAGTTCATAATTTTTGGAACATGTCAAACATGGGATAAAATTAGAGAATGAGAATTAGAGGGAATAGTAGTTGAACCAACATGAGAGATAGCTAAATTGTTACCATCATCGACGTGGAGTTGGTCTGTGTCGTTGTACTCAATGTATTGAGATAACCTTCAAAAATCGGAAGTGATATGGTGAGTTGCGCCCATGTTTAAAAACCAGGATCGTTGAGGATGATTAGGAGTGGGTAACATGCCTTGATTACAGGGGGTTTGTGTGAAATTTGGTCGAAGACAGAGTAATGGGCTAGAACGTAGTTGAGTTGAGACCAGTAAGCATCACCAATGGGCTCGGGGAATCGATCAGCAAAGGGTGTGGGTGGGTGAAATGAAGTAGGTGGAACGTGAGAGCTGTGCTTCGCGACTCGTTGCTGGTTCCAGTAGAAACATCTCTCACTGGAGTGGTTCTTTCGAAGGCAGATGTTGCACCAGAATTGGCCACCACGACCCTTACCCGCATGATCTCGACCGCCGGCATGGAGCTGGATGACGACTCGCCCTGAACGTGATGTGCACATGGTGGAATGGATTCTGCAGGGGATTGCGAGTGGAAAAGCTCGCCAAACATTGAACCATGAAGGAATTCGTGGCCCAGAAGTATGGAGTGTAGATCGTCATAACTCGTGGCTTCAGAATATGTCGATAAGGAGGCAATGACGGGTTGGATTCGGACTTGAGACCCTTGCATATATGCATATTGAAGGTAGAGGTCTGGATGGTGTTGTCAGAGGCTTAGAATTCGCCCTTGATGATTTTAGCACGCTGAAGCAAGTGGGACACCAATTCATCATCTTGTTGTTTGAGCTTTTCGAAGAGCCATGTGAAGGACCATCAATCAGCCTTCGGAGGGCGCTGAGAATGAATTGATGAGGCGGTCCATATGTCTTTGCTGGTGGTCTTACCAACGAAGACGAGCAAAACTTCTTTCGAAAGAGAAGATATAAGCATGTTGCGTAACAGAGCATCTTGACACTGCCAAGCCTTTGCGCAATCTATTCCATTGGACAAGAAGTTGTGCCATCAACGAAATCAAAGAGATCCAGACCGATTAAGTACGGTTCTTCTTGTGTTCTCCAAAAAAAGAAAAAAAAACTTTTATTTTTCAAGGTAAGTTTGATCGAGATGTGACGTGTGTGTAAATACGTGTTGTTTTTCATAGCCAAAGTTGCTTATTTGTGTCGGTTTTAGTCCTAATTTAGGTCATTTTAGTTCCTTTTAGTGTTTAGAGCGTCGATACTACCATATTCCTTATTTTTATTGCAGAAATGAAGAGTTCAGAGTGTTTTTGATCGAGAGTTGCTTGGAAGAAGATTTGTACCTGATTTTCTGAAGTTTCTTGATGATCTCAAATGATTTGGAACGTGCTTGATGATTATTTGGAATAAAAAGATGAAGTATACATGTTTTTTGAAGTGCACGGGCCGTGCATGGAGTACACGGGGCGTACAAGATGATTTTCATAAGTTGCTGAGCACGACGTGAGAGAGACAAGCATATGCCGTGTACTATAGGCACGGGCCGTGCGAAGCACGCACGAGCCGTGCGTCCCCCTTGATCTGTCATCTTTATCTTTGCAAATTTCATGAAAATTCAGTTATTTTTCATTTTCTATATATACCCATGGCTTAATTCAAAGAAGGAGTTTAGTTTTTCAAAGTTTTTCACAAGAGAAGAAGTTGGAGTCACAACTTTGGTCTGCCCTTTGATGCAATTGACGAGAGGGATACCAACGAGGATTCCAATCTATGCAGCGTTGAGCCTTCGATCATTGTGGAGATTGTCTTCGGTTGTTTGTAGACCAATTGTCATTGTTCTTCGATTTATTTTTCCTGCTTTGATTAGTAATGGCTTTCATCAAACTATTGATACATTTTTCATTTCTATTCATGACTATGATAACGTAAACTTTTAGTATGGCGTAGTGATTGGATCTCTATCGTGGATTGTATGAGACGTGATTTCTAAATTCAATAATTTTATGTTCAATATTTATGATATCATGATCATGTATTGATTTATTCCCAATTACCAATTCTATGTATTATGATTGATCACCTTAGTATATTGAAGACGTATGAAGGCAATCAATCTATTCTTTATTGGTTGTTGTTTGTAGCAAATTCATAGGTTGATGTCATTCTTGTTTGGTTAATCTATGATCACATGAACATGGACATGGTTTAACGCTAATTTATGTTAGGTTAATATCGAGGTGTTAAAAAATATTCATAAGGAGACATATTTAGTCTATGCTATATTATTGTTTTGATATGGAGCATTTATGCTAGTTTGGTTATGGCATTCGTTATAGTAACCAATAATTAAGGCCCGACAGCTCTTATTTTATCGTAATTAATTACAATACCGATCGTAAACGAAAATAAAATGAAAATATCAGTCAATGATTAGAATCCATGATGAGTGAAAATCACGAATGCCACATCCTTTATCAACTTTGATAAACTCTCTCGTTTGAACTAAAACCGAAGTTCTTTAGTTAGATTAGCTTTTGTATTTTTGTTCTTTGCAATTATCACCCCC
>JAOVYX010000606.1:0-42115 GCA_035668315.1 Drosera spatulata
CTCCCGGATCTTGCTCAAACCGTGCTCAACCGTGCTCAAATCCACGAAGCGGGAGAATTCGGAGCTTGCAATCAGAGGTGCTTCGATTCACCACAAAGATGGCAGTGGCTGCAACCAAATCAAAACGGCTTCGTCTCCAATCACCAAAAAACAGGGAAAGAAAGCTTAGCCAAAAAAAAGAACGTACCGGAGACGAGCTTGCAATCAACCCAAAAAATTGGAAATCACCAGTAGATCAGATCGTTCGCTGGAGATCTGGTCCTCGAATCAAAGGTCCGCCGGAGATCTGATCGTCTTTGATCGTGAATAGGGAGGGGAGTGCCTTTGTTCGTCCACGTACAGTAGAAATGTGTTTGAGTGAAAATGCAGATCTGATAAGAACAATTCTGATTTTGTGCAGAACAATAAAACATTAGCGACGGATTCCGTCGCTAATAGTATTTTTAACGACGGCATCCGTTGCTAATAATAATTATTGATATCAATTTTTTTTTCTAAGTGTGGAATGAACAAATATAGCGACGGCATCCGTCGCTAATATATCACATTAAAAAGTGAATGGAACACATATAGCGACAGATCCGTCGCGAACAAAAATCGAAACCCTAACATAAAGACGGATCCGTCGCTAATAATAATTATTGATATCAATTTTTTTTCTAATTGTGGAATGAAAAAATATTGCGACGGACTCCGTCGCTAACATATCACATTAAAAAGTGAATGGAACACATATAGCGACGGGTCCGTTGCTAACAAAAAACGAAACCCTAACATAGCGACGGATCCGTCGCTAACGAGACAGAAAACCCTAAAACGTAACCTTAACATAAAAAATAGCTTAGTTACGGAATCCGTCTCTAATAATTTTTTAATATATAAACTTTACATATTAACGACGGAATCCGTCGATAAATGAACCATAGAAACCCTAGAACCGAACCCTAAACATATTTTTTCCATAGTTGCTACTTCAAATGTGGTTTTGGGTTCAATTTCATCATAAAATAAATTTTTTCCCTTCAATATATATTTTGATTTCCATTAAAAAATATATACATTATATTAATATTCAAACATCATATTTAATATATTGAACTATAATTTCAGTAAAATATATCTGTTTTTTTTATCTATATCAAATTATGTGTTTTGGTATAAGTAAATCATTTACATAATTTTATACGATAAGCATGTATGTAAAAATATTAAAAAACATATTTTAGGTTAACAAAAATTATTTTAGCTACGGAATCCGTCTCTAACTATTTCAAAATTTAAGAATAATACCTTCTACATAAAAAATTTTATTTTCTTTATTTAAAAATATGAAATGTGTTTCAAACAACACTAGGTCATTCACATAGGGACGGATCCGTCGCTATAATAAACCAAAAAGTTACTTTCAGCGACGGAATCTGTCTCTAATTTATTTAATTTAAATATTGTTGGTTTATTGCTTTAATTTTAATTGTTAACGACGGATCCGTCGCTAGAATTATTGATATTAGCGACGGACGTTGACTTTTCCGTCGCTAAATGTAATTTGCGTTTTAGTTTTTTGGGAAAAAAATTAGCGACGAAATCCGTCGCTAAAAGAAAAACATGGCGACGGAATAAATCCATCGCCAATTTATTCCGTCGCTAGATGTTGTTTTTTTTGTAGTGGAATTGCTATAATATGATGTAGTTTAGGCCATTCTATATATTGAAATGTCAATCATTGTAGTTATCACTCTCTTTTAATAATGTATGGTAACAAACTATGGGCTATATTATTCTCTTCTATATAACCTAAAGTATTTATGCCATGATTTGTAAACAATGAATTATTCTCTTCTATTCAATGTTTATGGTACATTTAGTTATGACATAATACAACATTAATTAGTTTAAGTATATTCTCATCTTGCCTAGATTGATTATTATTAGTTGATAATTTATTCTCATCGGGCTATCATATTTTAGATATAACATATAGTTAGGTTTCACATATCTATAATTACGTAAAAAAGGATCTAGGAAGAGAAAATCAACATCAATGAAGAAATCTCAAGAATGAATCCAAATATATTGTCATACATCTTTTTCCCAATTAATTAAAGTCGGTTCAATATTTTCATATTATTTCTGTAATTTTTATTGTCATTGTTTCATAGTAAATCACAACCCCTTATTTTTATCACATTAAGTTACATTTTAAGTGATTGGCATAAAAATTAGTGTATTGTATCCATTCTTTGTGGGATCAATTCGACTTGTCATAACTACATATTCATAGCAATTCTGTTACGTGTGGTGTAGTCAGGATTTAACTTTGCAGCATTTGCAACGGGTCCGTGAAGTTTTGACGCCGCGAGGAACAGTTATTACATTATTCATTTTTGTGTTAATTCATTTTATTTGTGATTTTTATTTTTAATTTTTGAACAGGTATTTGGAGACAACCATTAGTGCATGAACTTAAGGAGTGGATGCATCACAAGAGTATATGTAAAGAAGTTTGTAAAGGAGCTTGAACAAAGTAACTTCGAGCATCCAAGTCTTACTCGAGAGAGATCAGGACATTTTTCTAGCTCTACAAATTCCCTCGGTGAGAGCGTTGCAATTTTATTTCTTGCAATGGCTGATCCTCTGAATAAAAACAACAACAACAATAACAATGCTTGTTGCTGATGTGAATGCTGTACCAGAACGAACCCTTAGACATTGGTAGAGTACAATACAAATAACAGTTCTCCATTGTGTATTGTTTTTCCTATTGTTGGTGCTAATTTTAAAATCAATCCTGAATTTCTTCACAAATTACCTATGTTTAATTTTCGTCCAAGTGAGTATCCGCACCGTCACCTTCAAGAATTTAGGATAGTATATGAAAACATGAAGCGTGATGGCGTAAACAATGAAGGGATTCAACTTAAGACAGTTGCATTTTCTTTAGGTGAATTAGCCAAAAACTGGCTAACTGATTTGCCATCCGATATATTCACTACATGGGAACAAATATAGAGTGGCTTCTTGAATAGGTAATTCCCCACTTCTAGAGTTACTGATATCCAAACTTAAATCAGTAGCGCCCACAAAAACCTACGGAGACTTTTCATAAGTGCTACCAACGTTTTAAACGTCTTGTTGCCATATTTCAAGACACGCTCATGAACTCTCTTATCATAGTGATCCTACTTTGGATGAGATCAAAGTTATGCTTACCGAAATTCTTGCACAACATAATCAGGCACCACAAGCCAAGGCTTGCGGTATTTGTTTTGTTCCAGGTCATGCTACTGACTAGTGTCCTATCCTTTATGAAGGAGATCAGGCTAATGTTGTAGGGAATTTTCCAAGTCTACGAAGACCTATAAACAACCAAGGCTTCGTGTAGAAACAAAATAACCTAAGGTGGAGGAATGATAATTATCAACAACATTATCCTAGATTAAATCCACCTGGTTTCTATAATGTTAAGCCACCTCATCAATTTTCATAGCAACAGGAATCTCAACCTGCACAGTCAATGTTGTAAAAAACGGCCTAAGCGGCCGCCTAGGCGGAGGCGCCACCTGGACCACTCGATTTCCATATAAACGGTAATAAAAGATGACGTTTTCGTTTAATTGCCCGTCTGGGCCGCCTAAGCGTCCGTTTGCCCATCTAAACTGCCTAATGGGTCGTTTAATTATAAGTTCAAATTTTTGATAACATAGATCACTTTTTTTTAAAAAAAAAAAATGCCCAACCCATTAACATAGAATCCAAAATAGCCACACATAAAAAAACACTTTGTTGTCTATTTTGTTAGTTGATTTTTGTCATGTGCGTTTTGGGAACAATTTGGGACATTATGTTGAATGAACTCTAGCGTCACACTCAAATCGTCAATTGTGGAGTATTTGCTTTTAAGTTAGCTTTGTATTTCTTTATCATGAGTTTTGAGTATAGCATGTCCTATGATCGTATTTTTTACTGTTTGGCATGAATTACAATATAATTTGAATGCGTTTGCTTACAAAACATACTTCTCTAATATTACACAGTTTTCTTCTTCTCCTTCACTTGAAGAGCTTGTCTGAACCATGACAAATTCATCGATCCAATTCCAGAATACTACTACCTTTAGCATTAAAAATCTAAAAAAATAAATGGGTCAATTAGTCACATAGTTGGGACAACTCAAGTTACAAATGTCTAATAAGCTACCATCTCAACTTGTGAACCCTCGCAAAAATACAAGCGTGATTACATTGAGAAGTGGAAAAGACCTTTCAGAAATTGATCGTTCAAGGAAAAGCTTGATTGAGCCCGAGTTAGAAGTTCTTCCTTCTCAAACTGTTTCACCTCCGTTGCAACAAAATTCATCTTCATCTTCTTCAACACAAGCAGTTCCTACTCAAAACTCAAATTCTACTGCAGAAAATCAGTCAAAACTAGTTCCACGTTATCCCAGCCATTTGGGTAAGGATAAGAACACGAGGCTGAAAAAGACATTCTCGAACTTTTTCGAAAGTAAATGTGACCATCGCTCTCCTTGATGGAATTAAACAAATTTCATGATATGCTAAGTTTCTCAAAGAACTTTGCACCAATAAGAAGCGTCTTAAAGGAGATGAAAGGGTCATGTTGGGAGAAAATGTTTCTGCTATGTTTCAAAAGAAACTCCCAACTAAGAAAAAGATTCAGATACGTTCACAATCCTATGTACCATTGGGAACTCTACAATCTCTGGGTGCATGCTTGACTTCGGTGCATCCATAAATATGATGCCATTGTCAATCTATTATGCACTTAATCTTGGACCTCTAAAAACAACAAGTATTGTTATTCAATTAGAAGATAGATCCATAGCACGCCTAGAGGGTCTTGTAGAAGATGTGCTTGTCAAGGTTAATGAGTTGATATCTCTTGCGGATTTTTATGTCCTTCGTATAGAGGATGGATCATACTCTTCAGCTCCAATTTTACTAGGGAGACCTTTCCTTAAGACAGCACATGCCAGAATCGACATGCATGATGGCACATTATGAATGAAATTTGATGGTGAGATAATCAAGTTAAATATATATGATGCAATCAAGTATCCATTTGAAAATGTTGCTTAAATTTGTGCAATCGATATTTTTGAAGAGCTTACAGAAGAGCTCTTTGCCTTGAACAATGAAGAGTTCCTTCATGCTCTAGATGCCATGGAAAGAGATTTCTATGCAACTCCAATTGATGAGGAAAGCTTCTTTGATGACACGCTCAATGACTTTGAGCGGGAAATATATGAAATTTATAAATACCAAAATCGACCTAATACTTCCACATTACCTACCACATATGAGAGTATGCAATCGTATCAATCCTCCCATGATGAAAGTTGTTAACAAAGAGATCCTTAAACTACTCGATGCAGGAGTCATCTATCCACTTACGGATTCGGAATGGGTGAATCCATTCATGTAGTTCCTTAAAAAGGAGGTATGACCATCGTTTCCACTCCAAATTGAGGGATGATGGCCACACATGTCCTAAGTAGCTGAAGGATGTGCATTGATTATCGCAAATTAAATGCCTCCACAAGGAAAGATCACTTTCTTTTGCCATTTATAGACCAAATGCTAGAGCACCTTGCTGGGCGCTTGCATCACTACTTCCTTGATGGGTACTCTGGATATAATCAAATTGCAATTGCCCCGAAAGATCAAAACAAGACTATTTTTACTTGTCCATTTGGTACATTTGCTTATCGCAAAACGCCGTTCGGTTTATGTATTGCTCTGGCTACTTTTCAAAGGTGTGTGATGTTGATATTTTTAGATTACATTAAACAAATCATCGAGGTGTTTATGGATCATTTCATCGCCTATGGTGATTCTTTTGAACAGTGTCTGAGCCAGCTCAAATTGGTATTGGCTTGATACGTTGAATCCAACCTTATCCTGAATTTCGAAAAAAGCCATTTTATGGTATAACATGAAGTGGTGGAAGATCACGTAGTTTCTCAAAAGGGACTAGAAGTTCACAGTTCTAAGATTGCGGTTGTTCGTGATCTTCCGAATTCCACATCGATTAAAGAGATCCGCACATTTTTAGGACATGCTGGTTTTTATCGTCGGTTAATGAAAGACTTTTTGAAGATTGCACGAGTATTATGTAAATTACTCCAAAAACATACAGTGTTTGAGTTTAATGAATAATGTCTTAAGGCACTTGAACTACTGGAAGAAAAATTGATTTCAGCCCCAATCATTCAACCTTCCAATTGGAACTTGTCATTTGAACTCATGTGTGATGCAAGTGACATGGCAGTGGGAGCTGTATTGAGACAACGAGAAGGATGTATACCCCATGTTATATATTGTGCCTCTTACATGTTGGACAAAGCTCAATGCAATTACACACTGATCGAAAAAGAACTATATGTGATAGTGTTTGCATTAGATAAACTTCGTTCCTATTTGTTATGAATAAAGGTCATTGTTTACACAGATCATGCTACAATTAAATACCTTCTTAACAAGAAAGAGACAACACCTCGTCTCTTAATATGGATTCTTCTCGTACAAAAATTCGTTATTGAAATTAAAGATAAGAAGGGTGCAGAAAATTTAGTGGCTGATCAACTCAACCGCTTTTAACGTGAACATGACCGTGTCTCATTGTTTGACTTATTTCCTAATGAGTACTTGATGAAAATCCATGGTATGCTGAACTTGTCAATTATCTTGTCACTAAAGAAATTCCTAGATCATTGACACGTGTGCAACGTGATAAGGTTAAAAGTGATTCCAAATACTATTTTTGGGATGACCCATATCTTTTTAAATTTGGGTCAGATGACATCATTCATTGATATGTTCCAGAACATGAACAACATTTGATTTTGAATTTTTGGTATACTTACGAAAGTGGTGGGCATTGTGAAGAGAAAAGGACTGCTCATAAGATCCTTAAATGCGGTTTCTATTGGCCTCATCTGAATCATGATGCATATGAATTTGTTAAGACCTGCCCTGAATGCCAACGAATAGGTGAAATTACTAAGAGAGATCAAATGCCACAAAATTTAATTTTCGTTCGTGAAATTTTTGATATTTTGGGTATTGATTTCATGATACCCCACCATCCTATGATAACATGTATATTTTATTTGCAGTGGATTATGTGTCCAAATGAGTTGAAGCGTGAGCTACAAGAACTGACGATGCAAAAGTCGTCATTGATTTTGTGCGCACCCAGATTTTTAATCGTTTTGATATACCATGTGTCGTTATAAACGATAGGAGAACCTATTTCTATAATAAAATGGTTGATGTTCTTCTTAACAAATATCATGTTACACATCGAATTGCAACTGGGTACTATGGAATCTAATAAATCGTCTTCCCACTCCACTGCTCGATATGCTATCTCCATTTCAGAAACTCTTTAATCAAATTCCGAACTATGAAAAACTCAAGGTCTTTGGATGCCTTTGTCATCCATGATTGTGCCCATATGCCCATCATAAACTTGAACCTAAATCGAGACCATGTATTTTTCTTGGTTACCCTCCATCTCAAAGTGCCTATCGGTGTCTCTATCCGCTTACCAATCGAATCTTCTTCTCGGAGATGTTATTTTCCATGAAGACATCTTCCCGTACTCTAGCATGGTTACCTCTCCCTCATCATCTCAATCATCAGACGCTGCGACTATCAAAACAACACATCTACTGCTCCCATTGCCTTCATTGCCTCCTTCAACTCCAACTCAATCTCATAATTCTGTACCAACCTCATGTTCTGCAGTAGACATCCCAACCAATAGCTCTTCCTTTACTGCCTCATCTATAGCATCTTTGCAACGCATCTCTCCTGGTTCATCATCTCCTCTTGAGTCCAACACCAGATCTTTTCCAATTAGCACATGTAGTCCATCTCCCATTACAAATCAACCCTCACTTGATCCATCATCACCAACACCACCTGTACTTGCTCCTTCTCGTACGCATCCTACGACCATACGATCGATCTTAAAACAACATATTCAAGCCTAACTCTGTCTCACAAGCTCTAAAGGATCCGCAATGGCATACTGCTATGTGCGACGAATTTAATGTCATTATTCGAAATGGAACTTGGGAACTAACCCCGTATCACCCATCTATGAATGTCGTTGGTTGCAGGTGGATCTTCTGTACCAAACAACGCCCAGACGGGAGCATTAATCGTTACAAAACTTGTAACGAAGGGATTTCACCAACGCCTGGGACTTGACTACATAGAAACATTTTGTCCGGTCATTAAACCCGTTACCATCAGAGTAGTCTTGTCTCTAGCTTTAACACACGGTTGGACAATCCGTCAATTGGATGCCAATAATGCATTCCTTCAAGGCAACCTAAGTGACGAGGTCTATATGGAACAACCCATGGATTTCATCGTTCCCAACCGACCGTCTCATGTATGCAAACTACGAAAGGTGATCTATGGGTTAAAATAGGCCTTGCGTGCATGGTTCCATGCCTTGAGCTCGTATCTTCAGTCTCATGGGTTTTAATATACAAAATCTGATCCTTCCCTCTTTATCTATTCTTTGGGTACTCGTCGTATCTATTTCTTAACATATGTTGACGATCTTATAATTACAGGTAATGACACTACTATCATCAACAACTTCATAGCCAAGCTGGCATTTCGCTTCTCACTAAAGGACTTGGGTCATCTTCATTACTTCTTGGGTGTTGAGGTTGTTCCAACAAAGCATGGTCTCCTCTTATCTCAGCACAAATATATCCGTGCCAAAGAGGTTACTATGCCACTGGCAACCAGACCAGAGCTAACCATCCATGACCCTGCTGCTTCCATGGATGCAACAGAGTATCGTAGTCTTCTTGGAGCTCTTCAATACTTGTGTATCACACGACCAGACATCACCTTCGCTGTGAACAAACTGTCTGAGTTCTTGTACCGACCCACACTTACTTATTGGGCTGCAGCCAAACGTCTCCTTAGATACCTGAAAGGCACCCTATTTCATGGCCTTCACTTCAAAAAGCAAAAAACGCAAGCTCTCCATGCTTACTCTGATGTGGATTAGGTAGGAAATATTGATGATGGTTCCTCTACGTCAGCCTATATTGTGTGCTTAGGTGCTAATGCAATTTCTTGGAGTGCTCGTAAACAACGTACTGTTGCCAGATCATCTGCGAAAACCGAGTATCGAGCCATTACCACTACAGCTGCTGAAATTGCTTGGGTTCAATCGTTACAACTCGAACTAGGTTCCATCAGGCACCCCGGTTGTATACTATGATATTCTTGGTGCTACTTATGCGTGCGCTAATCCCATTTTTCATTCACGGATGAAGCATATTGCTATCGATTATCACTATATTAGTGATCTGGTCAGCCGAGGTTACTTCGAGTATCTCATGTCTCCCCGATAGACCAACTTGTGAATGCCCTTACCAAACCGCTTACAAAGGCACAACTCATTTCACTAAGGTTCAAGATTGACGTTCTTGAAGAAAGCGCCATCTTGCGGGGCTTATTAAGGAAGTAGAAAATATACCAATCAAGGTGTTGAAGATCTCACACAATTATCTCCTCAATCAATGGAACCAATTTAGGAAATTATTTGATTTCTGAACTGTGATATCCCAATCCTACATATATTTTATTTAAGATATATTTAAGTTTAATTATTATTTATTATTATTATTTTTAGATATTTTTTATGAAGATATGTTTAGGTTGATTTTGAAAAAGAAAAATAAAAAAATTGGGGAAGATAGGGCACGAAGTCCCACGATCTTTTTTCTCTCTCTCTCCATACAGTTTCTCAGAGCGCTTCTTTTCATCGAGAACCCCATCCCTTTCCATCAAACACACAAGAGAATCAATTAGGGTTTTTCTCTCATTGAGGATTTCTATTCCTTCCATCTTAAGGTTGGTAATTCGATTTCAATCGATTCTCTCTTATCTATTTATCTTTTAAAGAAGTTATTATGGATGAAAAAATAAGGATTTTTTTCTTTTTGTTTTTCTGATACTTAATCATGGTGATTTGGTGATGGTGATGATTTAAGACAAATCAGTTTGGGGTTGAAGTTCAATGGAGGATGATCTTGATATTAAAAGAAAAAGAGAAAACTAGATTTTAATTTCTATTGACTGCAGTACAGTGATCTTTGAAAATTCGTGGAAATTCCTATGATTTGAAATAAACTTTAAATTTAATACATTATAAGGATGTGGATGTTTATTTTCCAATGGATTTTACAGAATATCATTTCGAGAGTATAGAGTTTGAGCTATAAATCAAAGGCCAAACGTATGTCAACCTGTAGGACTGATTTATCAGTGTATATTTGTGGATTTTTGTAGAATTCGTTGCTTAGAGTTATGAAATGAGATTTATATCACTGTAAAGGTATTGAAGTCTAGTTTTTAGAAAAGTTAACAAATCTTAATTTCGAGCTTTGTGCAGAAAGTTACAGACTGATTAACAAGCAAACATCAAACAGTTTTGATAAGCAGAATCCCTAACTGGTCTTAATAAACTGCTGCTTTTCATAATGTTTTATAATATGAATTTTACTTTGTTGGATATTTTTAGAAGTCTGATTTCTGGGGAATTTGATGAAATAATTTTTGGGATTATATGTGTGAAGTTATGAATTTTAGTACATCGAAACGTCAAACTATATGATTTCTGCAATAACTTCACTTGGAGCCTTTGGATTGATTTGAAGTACTCAAGATTTATATTCTTATTAAATATGGTTGAAAAGCTCTGCGAGTCTATTTTTCAACGATATAAAGAAGTCTAAATTTTGATATTTGTATATCAAGTTATGACTATTTTTGTAATAAGACGTAAATCTGTCCTACCTTAATAATTTGGTGAAATGGAGTGTGGGAGACTAAAATTTGAGGTGTTTTGATGAGTGTTATTTTTACGCTTGAATATTACCTTATTTGATAAGTATTAAATATTTCAAGATCATTCTGAGTCATTTATATGATCTAGTTGAGTCATATGGGGTTGACATTATTTTCATTAATAATCCAGGGTGATTGATGTGCTTTGAGCTTTATTGCCATCTACCTTTTTCATCGTCGATTATTTCTCATGTAAGAGTCTAGCACCATCCCTTCTTTGAACTCTATTTTTTTTTTTATAGGCCCATCCTTTAGTACGATCGACGTACGTTGTACTTTTCATTCGATTGTGTCGTCAATTGAGATAATTCATGTTTTATTGGTGATCGACTGTGGGGTATTTGCACTTTTCGTGTTAGTTTATTTTTAATACTCTATCCATGTTAAGTTTATCGATCACCACTCTTGTCAAGAGTTGCCCCTCGGTCAAGGGACAACTCTTGACAACATGCATGAGTAGTCGGGTAACTCTAGAGATTACTCTGATCTTTTAGGGAATAGGACAGTTGGGGTTTGACCCTAGAATGACTGAACGAGTGATATTTGTCACTCGGGTCAGCTTACAGGTTTATGCAGGTGGCCATCCCGAGTGTAACTGTAAGTATGATTATGGATATCCATACTCCCATGATGAGATTTATTTGATGGTCCAATGAGATTTATTTTGTACATTTCTATGTACGTCTCAGGACCCGACATCCCTTGATTCCTGTTGTTAGTTGTATCATCCGTTCGTTACATTGGTAGGTGTTTTGCTCATTTGCAGTTTATATATATATTTGGGTAGTATACATATTTTCAATTTACGGCTTATAACCCTGCTGTCCATTATCTAATATTTTATTGTATACTCTTAGCTGTTCTTTTTCCTTTTGCTTACAACTACCAGCAATTTTAATATTTGTTATCACTATCCTTCTTTGAGTTTGTATTTCATTTGATCCTTGTGCTGGATTCTCGCTCAACTTCTCAGCTGACGGTTTTTATCCGTCCGTTTTCTTAAACAGGTTCACATGTTTACCTGGACGTCGTGGATGCTCGACCTTGGACCTCATAAGACCGCATGCATCGTTTTCTGATTACTTTGCAAACCATCTATAAGCTTCCACGTTAAGATTTGATATTTCTGTCCGTTTTTGGACTATTATATTTTCATGATATTTCGATTGAGATTTTTGACTATGTTCTTTGGATTTCCATGCTTTCTTTCAAGGATGTTGTAACATTGCTGTTTGTGACTGTGATTTGTTTGAAGGTTTCTTTCTTATTTTAAAGGTTTACGTAGACTTTATTTTATGTTTACGTTGTTCACGTGCCGGTCATGTCCATTTCGAGTTTGGATTGTGACATGAAATCTCCATTGAGATCAAGTCCTGACATTTAGGAAGGCTTAATACTTATTGGTCTTTGTGTATTTATAGGCTGTATGCTCTGTACTTACACTTTGAACACAGTTACAGATTATTTGCCTTGTTCCTCAGTTCTATACACAGCACATGTTACTGAAGCATTAGCTCCATCCAACAAGATCTAAGATCAAAATCAAAGCTTTCTTACCAAATCATACGATTTATACACAGAGAAACATCTAGAGGCTTGAGCTTTTCAACAGAAAACACTTTACAAATGCCACAAACAAAGCACCAGCTCATTGCCAAATACAACTAGGTCTAACATCAAATCGTAACTTTCGTGACCAAATCTTTCGATTAAGACACGAGCAACACAAGAAGTTGAAAGCTTTTGAACAGCTAGCACAACGTAATGCCTCAAATCAACATTTGCACATGTTTCAAACACATTTGGTGTGCCCCAATGCAACAGAAAAACCATCAGCAAAATCAGAAAATCATCTGACAAACTAAAAATAAAAAATAAAAAAAAAATCAAAGCTTTCTTCTTCAAAGTACACTAATAGGCGAATTAAGTTCCTTCTTATTTGAGCTACATTTTCATTTGGGTTATCTTACCAACATCATCTTGATCTCTTATGTCCAAATGGAGGCCCTGCGCCAATGAGACAAGAAAATCCGGCAGATCTTCTTCTTGTTGTTTTTGTTATTCCTCCATATTTCAGTGAAGTGAGTGAGTGCTTTTGAGTGAAGTGAGTGATGTTTTGAGGAAGAAAGTGATGGCCGGGTTAGGGTGAACGTTTATACCTCCTTCTCTCCTCCTGCGTAGTTGGGCTACAAGTGAGTCGAACCGGTTCACAAATCTGTTGGTTCGATTCGAAAAAAAACTCGACTCGAGTATTGTTTATTAAGTTCTTGAGTTAAGCTTGAGATTATTTTTAGGTTTGTGAATTTAAATGAGTCAATTTTGAGTCATCGATAACTCGGTTTTATAAGCTCAACGAGTTGGCTCGTTTATAAACTCATGAGTCCGCTCGATTATAAGTTTATTTAATGTTCGACTTTATATACGTGCATAATATTTGTTGTCCATAATTTATATTATATACATGAGAGATGTAAAACTTCTATATCTTTTCTTTTCTAAAACCAACTTTGCACTTGCATAGGAACAATTTTGCACTTCAATGTTCTCACTTCTCATTATGTTGATTATGTTGCTTTATAATAAGATGTATTTGTTTGATGAGTCATGTTTTATGTATTCGTCTCTCATGATAAAAACGTAGTCAAATATTACTTTGTATTAGTTTTTGATTGTAATGGTAGATTTTATCAAATCGAACATCTAGGTTATGATTGTCTTTTTTTTTTTTTAATTCTGGTTATATTATGATTTGTTTATAAAAGATTAGGCTCGGCTCAAGCTCGTCCCGACTCGAATGAATATATGAGACGAGCCTAAGTCGAGTCCAAACCTTGCTGTTTATGAAATCATTAATAAGTCTGATAGGCTCAATTCAATTAAGCTCGAATAAAGGTTGAACACAAGCTTGGTTCGACTCATTTACAACCCTATGCGTATTACACTTCAGTTTCAAAAATTATATTTCATCCCTTCCATCCTTGTGTGTGATTAGTCATGTAATGGGTTTAGTGATTTGTGTGTAAGAGCGCAATCTCCAAAATTTTTCTTTTTGATTTTTATTATTTATTGAGATAATTGTCTATAGAAACACAAACGGAGATATATTTCCCTATAGGTGCACCGTCTAATCTTATTTCCCTACAAATACACAAAGTAGAAAATATCTCATTTTAAATTCCATCAATATTAAGTTCCTTTTTTATTTCAATATCCCATTCCCAATTCAAAACAAAAATCAACATATTCATTCGTCAACCTATTTAACAACAAAAGAATCTTCCCAAATCTTGAAAAAAAAAAAAGAAAGCACAAACCAATTTGTTATCTCTCTCTCCAAGCACTTGGCTTTCTCCATAGATGATGAAACACAAACTTTCATTTCTCACCGATGTCGTATATATTCAAAAAATAAAGGTACTCAAAGGAAAAAGGCTCATGGTGATCAATCGCACATATCGAATCCAATTTATCTCGGGATAGTTTTGTACGACCTATTTTTTTAAGCATCAATTTTCATACATCTTTTTGATGAACTTGTGTGCATTCTTCTGCTATTGAGTTCAGATTTTTGTACATTTTTTTCCTTTCAGTACACTTTCAGACTAAGTATATTCCTTTGACTTTTAGTATAGAAAATTAAGTACCCCTAATGAAACTGATATTCAAATTTCAAATTAAGTATCCAGTTGAGTATCCAGTCTTATTGGGCTCAAATATTTGTATTTTCAAAGGCTGTGATGATGGAGATAGAAAGCCTATGTCGGAATTTTTCATGGGATGGATCTGATCAGAGGAAATACAAGAACTTAGTTTCATGGGAGGAAATCTGCCAAAGTAAAAAGAGGGGAGGGTTGGGACTTGAGAAGTTATTGGAATGAAATTTGGCTTTTCAAGTAAAACAGTTATGGACAATTGAGCAGAAGAAGGACTCTCTATGGGTCAATAAATCCATCAGAGGTATCTCAAGAATGATGAAATATGGGATGTGAGTATGCGTTTTGGTGATAGTTGGCACTGGAAGGGGCTGCTTCGCATCAGGAATGAGTATCACAAACTTATTTCCTAGTACCCTAATGCTGCAGTTAACTCAGCTGCTGCTACATATGCTATTTTTCGGCCTCCTGCACTTAAATGTCAATGGTGGATAAGTGCTTGTGGAACGGAAATAATGTCTCGACATGATATGGTGGTTTAGCTGGCTATGAAGGGGAGGTTGAGAACAAAAGATAGACTAAAGAAGATGGGTTTGATTCAAGATGGAACTAGGAGTTGCCTATTATGTCATAAAGATGAGGAGACGCATGTTCATCTGTTCTGTGCGCCTGAATATGCAAAGAGGCTGGTATGGAGTGTTAATGATATTCTGCGTCTTAGATTGGGCGTTGCATCATGGAGAGACTGGTTCTTGTGGGTTGCAAAGTTGTTAAAGGGAAGATCAGTTCAAACTGGGAATAGAAGAAGATGTCATGCATGGAGCTGCGATTTATATGATTTGACAGGAACGGAATAGGGGATTGCTCCACATGGGAGGGAGGAGGCCTGAGGAACTTGCTCTCACTATTCTATCATTCATTTAAACATGTTGATGTTTAGTCTGTGTCTGATGATTGATTTATGTTAATATGCTGGAGTATGTATAGCAGGCAAAGAATTATGTAACCTGGATAGATTTTTGGTGATTAATATTGTTGATGATATTCAAATTAAGTACGTCATTCAAAATCAGAAAATAAAGAATGGATTCAAACACATCTAAGGGAAAAAAAGTGCATGTTGTGTAACAGTACTTCTGGGTAATTTTTGTTGTACGCACATGTCGTGAAGTAACGTTAAAAAAAAAAAAAAAAAGAGTCGATTTTTTCTCTAATTCTTCCCATTGCGTCATGATAATATACAAGTTTTTCATAGAGGCCTATTGAAGAATTTTTCTTCTGTGATCAGATTCAAAATTTGGACTATATACATGTAAAAGGAACGAATTCAATTGAAACCACCCAATTGAACTAAGAGAAATGACAAATATGGAGGAGAATCAATAAAAGAAAGAAAATCATTGTGGTCTCTAAAATATGCCTGACATTGATACGATAAATATAGAAAATGGAAGGTTAAAGTGGGAACATAATGAAAAAGGAAATGTTTATTTTGGGTTGTCTTGTTTGCGAGGATATCAAATATTATTTCATTGAATTTAAAACATAAAACAGTGCACTTGTGGGGAATTTAAATGATGTGTTGTACCAATAAGGAAAAGAGATTGAAAAAAGGCACTTAAAGCTAGTTCTCTCTTATTCATTATATATAATGATACAATAAATTGACATATAAAAATAAAAAATGATATAATAATATGATATTTTTATCGAATTTCTCTATCTCACAATATAACTTTTACATTTTAAATTATATTTCAACATATCTTTTCAATATCTTTTTTATTTTTTATCACATCATCGTTTTACCTTTCTATTTTTAAAGAATCTCTATTTTACATAATCCAATCCAAGTGCTCTAAGAAGCGTAACGTAACACTATTCTACGAACGAAAAGTGTTTTCTTCAGTTGAAAGTTTCATGCTAACGGTTAAGGAATTCTTCTTGCACTAAGCCAGAATTTAATTTGAAAGGCATGTCAACTTCAGAAAAATTATACAAAGAGGCTCCTCCGAAAAGTCACGTAAAGGACGATTTGCATTCTTATTAGCATTACTAGGCGCATTTCCTGCATTATTTGCCGTTTCTATTTTAAGACGGAGATAAATGGCTTTGTATATATAAAAATAAAAACAGTTTTAAGAAAATAATTAAAAGTCGAAATGATCAATTAAGAATTATTTGACACGTCACCATCTCCCTGATAACGGCGACAAAATCTTGATGCGTGATTTCGCAGACTTGTCAGATTCGTCCCCACTTAAAATATAATGTAGACAGAATTAGTAGGGGTCGATCTCATAGAGAAATGGAATGGAATAGAGTTTTTAATGATCAACTTCGAATTCCTAATTTCTTAACATAAAAATAAGAAATGTGGGGGATTTGCAATTAATTTGCAAACTTAATAAATACTAATGATTGAAAACTAAAAAGAACTAAGTAACTAAAATACCTACACTCGATTGATTAACTAAGTTGTAACTATAGGAAACTAACGTAGGAAGGATTCTCATAACTTCACTTAGTTTAGTGATCAATCATCGAAATTAGGGATATAGAATTGATATAGATTAATAAATGAAACGCCTAATACATTTATAAAAGTAAATACTTTTGTTGGAATAAAGAGGATATCTTTAATCACGTTCACTAGAGTTTTAATTATCAAGATAGCTTGAATAACTAAACTAATGATCTACCCTACATACCATGATTGTATGAATACATAAAATAGTTAATTGAATCAATCAAGGAACATACCAAACATGAATAAAATAACAATATAGATTGGTCTACTCATTCATATGTCAAAAGATCCTACATAAATTATATAAAGATAGCTTAGTCTATAACTTATCTGATTGCTACTTGATATATGACCAAAATAGATTGAATCATTAGCATAATCAATCTATAATAATAACATCTAGGTGGCTAGTTTAGATGGAATTTATAAGCCAATTGTGGTATAGTTAATGTATAATGTTAATTAGGTAGCCAATCCTGAAAAATCATTCATCAACTATGATAAAATTTTAATCTTTGACATCATTTATATTAAAAAAAATCAAATTCAGTACATAAATAAAATAAATCTCATAATCCGTTAACTCCATGTCATTATGATCACTAGATACTAAACTACTCACTTATTGAATTGAAAAGCAACACAAACATGAATAAATATGCAATTATAATCATTATAACCAATATAAATTAAATCAAATGACTAAAATGCATAAATAACCAACGAAAGTGCTTACAAACCAATGAATAAGGTCTTGAGAACAATAATCCACAGCTTAAAAAATCTGAAAATTCAATCCAAGTAACTCGTAGGAAGAGTAAAGGTGTTTGTGATCCCTAACAAAGACGGTTAAGAATGACGGTTATCTACGTGTGTCTCCTATGAATACGAACATAATATGATGTATGTATAGAAAAATAACAAAACCTAAGAAATCTGGAGAAAATATGAATAAAAGCTAAAAAATATGTGTGAAATAACGCTCATCATGATCGTGACCATCGTAGCTGCTCTTCTCTGGATTAAATTTAAGGACCATCACGATCGTGATAGGTATGATCATGATTGTGACCAAGATGAAATCATCTCTGGACCAATTTTCGCTCCTGTAACGATTATGATCAAACTTGGAATGATCGTGACACTTTATAGAATCATCAAAATAGGTTGAAAACGATTCGAAATAATCACGAACGTCTTTCAATGCATCAAACACATCTTGATAACTCAAAATATCATCAAAAACTTCATCTATTCTCTTCAAACTTTATCAAAATCTCTATAATCAATTAAAATGTATATAGCTTCGATCCAATGGAACACTAAAACCTCTTGTCACACGGTCATATCTGCATAAAAATCATACAAAGAGCAGTACCAACATGCAAGATACAAGATTAAACTAAAACACAAAGGAACATGACTCATAACACACTGAATAAAGAAAATTAGCCAAGAAAACTATGAGTATATTCTTACTCATCAAATTCTCTCAAACAAAACCTTTACTTGTCCCTAAACCAAAAATAAAGAAAATAAAGACACAAACGATACACTAAAAAACTAGAAAAAAAAAAAAACAAACCAACCATATAGTTGAGCAATAGAGTAATAAGTATACCAAACACTCAACTGCACCAACATATGCCGAAAGAACATCACCACAAAGTCGCCCATCAACCCTATTTACACCTCATAAATTACCCCTTAAGTCTTCCCCTCTCATGACTCTTTATACTTAGTTGGTATTCGCGAAGTGTAGCAAGACAAAATATTTTCGAAGTTCATCATCAAAATTCATTTCATTCCACCCGTTACTTCCATACAGTTAGAAATGCGTTCAACATGGGTCGTCCCCAAAGCCACTAAGGTCTCAAAGGAGGTTTAGATTTTCTATTAGATATGTATCTTTTTCTTTTTTTAATTTTTTTGTTGTTGAATACCATGCCCCTACTTTTATCTATAGACATAGATGGTAATCTTGATTATTGAGGTAAGGGATATGACACTTTTGAAGGTTTTTGCTTGTTGGATTGCTTGGCAACCATCTTTTTTTCATTCACGAATAGGTTTAGAATATTTTTCAGTAACCAAAAATAGTATAAGGGTCATCATGAAAGACGTGTGTTTTAAACAAAACTATTTTACTTTTAAATAACATCACACCCTCCCTATAATCGGTGTTTATAATGATAGATGGCATAAAAGGTAGAATATGATGTGTTTTAAATGTCTATTTATGATTTAAGTCACTACTAAAACGCTATCTACACATGAAAGAGTCATATCATAGGAAAATAATAGAACATCGTTAGCAAGAACTTATGACATCCTTAGAAAATGATATTCAAACCACATATACTAATGTAATTGATCATAAAGGCATAAAATCATCATATTATATTACTTAAGCTATGGTTTTGAAAACAAACGACTCAAAATAATTTTCCTTTTCTTACGATTGTTTCTCTTTTTTTTCTTTTTTCAAATTTTGATTTTTTTATATGTATAATTTTTTTCTTATTTATTTTTACTTGGATGAAAATAAAAAGAATTAAAATTTTTAAATTTTTTTGAATTTTCTTAAAAAATAAAAACCAATATAACCTGAACTATTAATCATACCCATAAATCTAAACTAAAGATTGTCCTCAATGTGAAAAATATGAAATAAGAATAGAAAAAGGACAGGTTACCTTAATAAACCAAGTTTGTGGAGGGTCTTGGGATGATTCATCAAAATGACTCTCATCATCCCAAATGATAGCTTATCCATCTTTACTTGCATCTCTCCAATTGTGTCCTCACGAATTTTTAGAATCATCGAGAGGAAATCAACTCGATCAGTTTCCCTCCGTAAGTCTTTCTTCATCTATGTCATTCTTGCATTCGATAGAGAAATTTGTCTTTGATTATCACAATTCTCCATATTCTCTTGAATCACCTCCACTGTCTTCTCCTTTGTGGAATTGAATGCTGCTCTTGAGACATTTTGAAGGATGTAATCTACACACACAAAAGCAAAAAGAAACCTTACTTCTTCAAACAAGATCAAAAGAATCACTTTACAAAAATTTATGTAATTATACGAATAATATAAGTGAAACTGAAGAGAAAAATATGTATGTATATATAGAGAATTTATAGAATTAAAAGCTAAATGATAATCACATGCAAGATAGATTTTAAAGATGTGAGAGAAATATTTTATGGCATGATCTACCTTTTACAAAATAAGGTGGATTTATATAAGATGAGGATCGATATTTATTTTACTCCTAACCCTCCATGATGTATAGACATGGTAAAAGGATATCGAATATCATAAGAATTTTTGTTGACTATGATAAGATATTTAATTAAAATACTTATATAAGAAATATTAAAATAAATAAAAGATATAATTGTAGATAATTTGACCTTCTCATGATTTATTTGTAATTGATTGGTTATCTTTTTGTTTGATTAATTATAATTATATTTATTTATTTCAAACTACATATTATTTTAAGTTACAAATCTATTAGATTAATAAAATCTAATTCGTAGCATATGATTATTATCTTATTAATTTATTGATATTTGGATTTATTAGACTTCTTAAGGTAATTCTTATCTTTGATATTAATCTAATCAAATCTTCTCTTTACTTAAAACCTTAAGATTTAATTCGATTAATTTAATTATGATATATTTCACTTAAAATAAAATTAAATACTAAATTTTTTATTTGATTAATTTAGTTTTATTTTAGAATGTTCGTATTTTATTAATTTTAAATTAATATAACAAATTTCAATTTATTTTCTTGATTTTCTAAATTATTATAAGAAGGAAACATTAGTTAAAACCATATTAATCATGAACACAACTAAATAACATTAATAGAAAGAGTTTTAATACAACGATACAACTGAGCTGAAAATGGAAATATTAAACTGACAGAATAAACTAAAATACTAACTCTAGCTCAAGAACTTAAATAAGAAACTGACTCAACAACTAGAAACGAAAATGACAACAGAGATAGACCTAAAGCATCCTTAAACCTAAGCAATACTTAGTCATGAAGTGCACAAGCATCATAATCTAGGACTAGTATCTCCAAATCACATAGGTGGTGGTGAAAGAGGATGAACACTTAGGGAAATGTAGGAAGAAGCTGGTGTGCTGCTGCTCAATACGTTGAACAGAAGTTTCCAAATCCTGTGAACACTCATCCATGAGGTCAATACGCTCTTCGTAATGCTGCAGCTCTTGTCTATGGCGTCTGATTTCTTCCCTTTGCCTCCGCTGCTCCTCCAACATGATCCTCTCGGTCATTTTCATACTCTGTATACCCCCTCTCCAATCAACATAAGATCCAGAAGTAAAATCATCAAGTTGTGGAGGTGGTGGCTCATAATACTGAGGCTGCTCAAAATGCTACTGCTCATATCCACCTCTATACTCAAGTGAAAAGCCTAGTTGATACTGAAAGTAGTCAACTAACTCATAAACATGTGCGTCAGATATCTCCACATCCTGTGGCACATCTGAAACTGGTGGAGGTGTAGAAGAAGAAGCCCCATCATCCTTAGGGAACCTCCGGTTAGCAAGGTCCTGGACAGCCATGTTAGGATATGGTATTCTAATACCTGGAGAGTCCATCTTGTCCTACAAGTAATAGTAGAAATGGTCACCAATCTTCTTAAACATATGCATGTCCTTGAAGATTTCCTTGCCTATGTCTCATAAGCCTTTATCCACAGGACTCAAATGAGACAAGTTGATAAGACTAACAAGATTTATATGACGAGATCTTTGTGATATCATTGTTTAGTCTATTATTACTTATGATTTGATGTGTCAAAATACCAGTTTATATTTAAGCATATTGTCTATTATGAGAACTTGTTTCTCTTGAGATAGAGTTCTGTTAGACCTACGAAGTACTTTAGATAGTTAGAGTTCTGAAATGTAAATGGCTTCGGTTGGAAGTGCTGAGTAAATCAGACTGGTTGATCAGACTTTGGGTTTATCAGAGTGTGAGGCTAGAGATTCAGAGTTCTGATTGAAGATTGGAATAGTTATTCTTACTATGGTAATGTCTAATGTGTTCCAGTAAGCTTTAGAGCCCGATAAACAGTATATGAAGACAGATTTAACAAAGTTCAGAGTTTTCAGAGGATTGGTATTTTAGACAATCACATACATTTGGTGTTGAACAGTGTGAGAGGCGTAAAACAGACTTATGTGAAGTCTGTAGCAAGAAGGTTTCAACTGACTTGGAGCAGAGTTGTGATAAAGAATATACCGAGGCCTGTATCTCTTTTACGACAAGTCAACCTTATTTCTTTAGGCCTATATAAGGTAATACTTGGATACGTCTGAGAGTGATGAAAGAAACGAAAAAGGATACAAGTTCTACAAAGTTTTCTCTTTCTCTCTTAACATCTGTCAACTTCCTTACTCATGATTCAAGGTGCAAGAAAGCATTTGCTACTTTTGGAGTTTCTTGAAGATCATCATCTTCTGTGCTTGAGTTACAATGCCTTGGTAGACTTCTTCTGAGAAGATTCGAATTTCTTCTCTGATTTTGTGAGTTCTTGATTACTGTTGATTTTTTTGATTGTTGACAAGTGATCCATTGTGATACATATTCATTTGATTACGATCTTGAGTTATCAGTGTTTAGATCAGTGGTGATCTAGTTGTTGATAGATGCTTGGTTTGTTGAGTGAGCTTGAAAAACTCAGAGGTTGAAGGTGAACCTGAAAACCTAACTGTAATCTTTTGATTATAGTGAATTGCTGTGCTTTGTGTTGGGGGGTTTTTCTCCCTGTACTAGGGATTCCCACGTAAATCGTATGTTTTTTATTTTCAGTTTTTGATCTGTTCTTGATTCATTTAACACAGCATTCAATCGACTCTTACAGACTTATTTCAAATACATAAGAATCTTGTCGAAATTGTTATTTTCGCTGCGATCGAGACTTGATCACAGAATCAAGATTCTGTTATTTTATGATAGCCTATTCATCGCTCCCCCCTCTCCAGGCTATTATTCTTCAACTAGATTCACACTTTCACAAGTCAATCTTATAATACTCCGCAATGGGAGTAATCAACCTCCAACCATGTTGGCACTCGTCTTGTGCTCCGCCACATCCATCAAATACTGTGCAATTAGAGCTACACTATTCACCTTTATCCCCTCCAGCATGGTAGAATAGAGGAGCATCTCATCATGTGTCACAACTATTGTGCTCCTCTCCATAGCACATATGGTTTACGCATTATGCCAATGCATAGTGCGAACAATGGATTAAGGAGCTGTGTCAACTTGGCATTCTTGGTATGCCTCTTCTCCCCGGTCAGCTTCTGCCAGAGAGTATGCAAATCTCCATTACTAAAGGTCTCGGTCGCCTTCTTCATCCCTTCATTCACTATACCATAAGCTTCGACAAATTGCCACAAAGCCATCTCCCCTTGGCTCATTTGTCAACTGGAATGTAATCTTCGAATCGTCAACTATGTCCAAATCCTGAAAATCCTTTGGATTGATGTGCACTAACAAGGGACTCAAACCTTCCAAAAGTAAGATGCTCATACGTCTTCCACTTCTTCGTCATAAACTTGCTCAATCCAAGTTTACCGCCTATCTACTCCAAATCCTCCCAAATCCCAATATCCATACATACTGGCTCATCTAACCACCTTGTCTGCATCATTTTCATTGTCTTCAACACCGCATTACGATCAATATGGTGTTGTTGAAGGAATTGGATCCTCGACGGGTAACGGGTGAGTTGCTCTTCGGCTTGTTGTCCTTGTGCACGATCCCTCCCCATATTTGTAGCTGTGGACTTTCTCCTTGACCTAAACATTGTGTCTTCAAGCTTCAAACAACCATAAACCACAACCAATTCGAACTCAAACCCATCTCCCAAAATCTAACACCTCCAACAACTTTAAACACCCCACACGACCTCAAACCAACTCCTTCCAAGCCTTGGATGATGATCACCTAGTCCAGAAGTAGTTTGAAGGGTTGAATTGGACAATTTGATGAAAAATAAGAATTTAGAAGTTAGGGTTTTGGTTTGAACGATTTGATTTGAGATGGATATGGAATGAATTTAGTGTTGAAATCACTTGAATCGTGTTTAAATGAGGTGTTTGGACCTGGATGTGGACGAATTATGGAAGATTGAGAGTGATTATGATGATTTGTGTGAGAGGATTTTCGTTTAGGGTTTGAAAATTGGGGAAGAACAATGAAAATGGGATGAATTTGACATGCATATGGGTGATTTACGCTCGTCACGATCGTGACCAGGCTGTCATGATCGTGATGAGGCTTTGACTTGCTCTCTGGCTTTTTTTTCCATGATGGTCACAATTGTGACCAGTACTGATTGTGACACTCAGCTTTTTCCTTTATTTTGCTAAATTTTGCTTCTAAATATTATTTTAGCCTTAAAACTCTTTTAAAACACTTAATATATGATTTTAAGACGTATTTGGCTTGTGTATCCTTCATCAAAGATACTTATAAGGTAAAGGACATAGACATTGATGAAATCAAATTGGTTAGTAAAAGGAAAGGAGTTGTGTATGTAGTTGACTTTACCAGTTCTAGATCATAGGAGATAACTTGGTTTTATACAAATGATCCAACTGATGTGAACTGGTTATGGCATAGAAGATTGACACAGCTCAACTTTGAGACAATGAATGCTTTGTGCTCTAGTAAATTTGTCAAAGTGCTCAAAAATGCCTCGAACAAATTTTTGTTGATTAAAACAAAATAAGGACCAAACTCCTACCTAATTAAAAATTTCAAATTAAACTAAATCAAACTTGGGTTGGGTTCCAAGAAGCGTCATTGTTTAACGTCGTTGGTTCGACAACGTTAACGCTCTTGGTTAATTTTCTTGATCCTCTTTCAAAGGAATTTCATCTTCTCATTCTCCTTTGTAACCATCAAAATAAAGGTTAAGGCGATAAACATTAACTTTAAAAATTTTATTTGTCTCCAAACTTTTGATTTCTATAGCTCCATAGTCATAAACCTTTGTAATTGTAAATGGTCCTTCCCATCTTGATCTAAGATTGCCCCAAAAAATTTAATTCAAGAATTATAAAGGAACACCTTATCTCCTTCCAAATTTTTTTTTTCTAGAAATCATCTTATCATGCAAATGCTTTGTATTATCCTTATAAATCATTGCATTTTCATATGAATCATTTCTAATTTCTTCAAGCTCTTGGATTTGAAGATTCTTAACACTTTCATCATAATATGTTCTTTTTACTAAATGCCCAATATGTTCAACCGGCAAATGATATGTTGTTCTATATGCCCATAGTGTATCATTTATCCTTAAACTCCAATCCTTTTAACTAGGATTTATCAGTTTTTTCTAGAATAGATTTAATTTCTCTATTAGGCACTTCAGCCTGACCACTTGTTTGTGGATGATATGCAATGAAAGTTTTATGTGAAACATGACATTTTCTTAGAAGAGTAGCAACAACTCTATTGTAAAAATGGGTCCCCCTATCACTAATTAAAGCTCTTGGTACATAAATCTGTTAAAAATTCTATTTTAACAAACTCTACCACTACCTTTGCATCATCAGTCTTTGATGTTTTTGTCTCAACCCATTTTGAAACATTATCTACTGCCAAGAGAATGTAAAAATTGCCAATGAATTAGGGAAAGATCCTATGAAATCGATTCCCCATATATCAAAACTTTCGCATACATAAATAAAATTCAATGGCATTTGATCTCTTCTTGAAATATTCCATATCTTTTCACATCTTCGCACATAATTATAAACATCTGTGTTCAATGCAGACCAAAAGAACCCACATTGACTACTGAACTTGAATATGCTCAATCGCTCTTGAGATCCTCTTATTCTGCTGAGAATAGATCCCCTATGGCTTTAAAAACTTAAGAGTACCTTCATTTACTTGATACTGAGGCCGTTTACCATAAGCAAAGAGTGAAAGAGCAGTGCATTCATCTTATTGACAAAAACTCGAAGTATTTTAATAATTGGATCAAAAGCAAAAGAAAGCACTCTATGATCCTTAGCTTGATCAAAGATGATGGGAGTACTATTTCTGCACATAAAGCCATTGGTGATGAGCTAATCTTGTCTCTTACTGGTTTCATGGGTACTTAGATTCCTTGCTTGGAGTCTATCAACCCTATTGTCATAAACTGCTGATGGGTACTCTGTCCAGTCAACATCTTGCCATCCTTAATGCTGAATTTACTGCTGATGATGTAAAGAATTCTCCATGAAATTGATAGTCTTAAAGCTACTCTCAGTTTTTTTCAAATTGGGAAAATTGATAAATTCTTCAGCACCACCATTATCCATCTTGCTCCAAAAGGTGAGAACCCTTCTAAGGCAAGTGACTTCCGCTCTATCTCATGCTGTATAATACTTTACAAAATCATTTCTACGTGCTCGTCTTGTGGCTGTTCTCCCTTATCTCATTACCTATAATCAGAGTGCTTTTATTAAGGGACATTTAATTATTGATAATGTTCTCTTATGTCAAGAACTCATCTATGGCTATGAAAGAGTTGGTGTCTCTCCTCGTTGTCTAGCAAAGATAGATATAAGAAAAGCTTTTGACACTGTTAGTTAGGACTTTGTTGAAAAGCTTTTTCTTGCTCTTGGCTTCCTTGTTACCTTTGTTACCTTAATGATGAGCTGTCTTTTTTCTGCCTACTATACCATTAATTTAAATCGTGCCCTTTATGGTTTTTTTAAGAGGGCTAGAGGTTTAAGGCAAGATGATCCGATGTCGCCTTATGTCTTTGTTGTTGTGATGGAATACCTTACTCGTACCTTATCGATGATGAGTTCATTGGATGGATTCCATTTTCACCCAAAGTGCAGTCGAATAAACTTACTGAACTTATGTTTCGCGGATGATTTAATGATTTTCCTGCAAAGCCGTGCCTTCTTCCCTGCTCCTTATCAAAGAATAGCTTAGACACTTTGCAAGTTGTCTGGCCTTGAGCCTAATTTGCAGAAGAGTAAGCTATTCCTAGGTGGAGTGGATCATAACAGAGTGGATCATAACACTAAGCTGTCATTGACTGAAATTCTGAATATGAAGATTGGATGCTTGTCAATAAAGTATTTGGGTGTCCCATTGTTAGCTTATAAGCTTCATCTTGCTTATTATAAATCTCTTATTGATAAGATGGTTAGTCGAGTTCGAAGTTGGACTACACGTTGTCTTTCTTATATTGGTAGGTTGGTTCTTATCGAGTCAGTATTACATGCCATCCAAAACTACTGGGCTCAAATCTTCATATTACCTTTCAATGTCATTGAGGAAGTAGAGAGTATTTTCCATGCGTTTATATGGTCTAGAATTGCACTAAACCATCATAAATCTTTAGTGGCTTGCAAGGAATTATGCTTACCCTTCTGAAAAGGAGGGCTTGGGCTCAGAGATCTGAAGTCCTAGAATCATGCCTTGCTTTTTAAACACATTTGGGCTATTGAGAAAGAAAAGGAGAGATTATGGTCCCGTTGGGTGAGTGCATATTATTTGAAGAATCATTCTATCTGGGATATAGAGGTGAAGTCCAGCTCTTCTTGGATCTGGAAGTCTATGTTGAAAATAAGGGATGTAATCAGAAGCTGTATGCTAGATTTTCCCTTGTTGTTGAGAACTTATCTTGTCAAAGATGGCTATACTGCTCTTATTCCCCCTAAACCTGACACTCCTTGGAGAAACCTAATCTGGTGCAAGGACATAATGCCTAGAGCTTGCTTCATTGCTTGGCTTGCTGGCAGGAAAGCACTGAGGACTAAATCAAAACTCTTGAAATGGAACTTGATAGATGACACTTCATATGAGTTTTGCAGGCATGATGAGGAAGATTGTGATCACCTTTTCTTTCGTTGTCCCTATACTCAAGCTGTACTTGTTGGACTTGTGCAACAACTGAAGCTGCATAAGTGTCCCTACTCATGGGATGAACGGTTCTCTTGGATGGCCAAGGTGTCGCGTGGGAAGACCCCTCTGGAAAATGCTCGAAGATTTGTGGCAGGCCTTGTGATTTATGAAGTGTGGAAGGAGCGAAATAGCATAATTTTCAAGAAGGAAGTGCACAAAGCTAATACGCTTTCTAATTCTATAATGCAGCAGTTAGGATTGTGATGTAAACTTTGGTTGCAAGTTTTGTTTGTAATGGTTTGCTTGCCTTAGGCTAGATGCCTAACAACTTTAGATTGTACTAAACTCAAAATGAGTTAATAAAATTGGCTCATTTCAAAAAAGAACCGATATTCCAGAATTTTGTGTGCAGTTCGTCTTGTACTAAAATGACCTCTAACTTAATTAGAGTGACTGTGTTCTAAAATAGATTTAATTTCATTTCCAAGCTCACATCTTCTAATCATTCCATCTGAGCAAATTTTTAGTGAATATGGATCTTCCCAGACATAGTACTTCGCATCTCTTTTGATTTTATTCTTTCGATACCTTGACATATCATCTGGTAATTATCTAGTAACCAAATAATTAACAATGTCATCATACCAAGTATGAAATCCATTACATGGATACAAATACTCATCTGTAAATAACTCAAAAATGGGTGAACTTTCTCCTTCATTCATAATACGACTTAAATGATCAGCCATATAATTTTTAGGATTCTTTTTTTTTTTTTAATCTCTGATCTCTTTATCAAATCTTGTAAAAGAAGAACCCAACGCAGAAGCTTTGGTTTAGATTCCTTCTTTCTCAATAAATGTTTTAATGTAGCATGATCAGAGAAAATAATCACTTTTGTGCCCGATAAATATAATCTAAACTTTTTGAGATAAAAAATGATTACATGCAACTCTTTTTCTGTTGTTGTATAATTGCATCGGGCCTCATCCAGAGTCATTGATGCATAATAAATTACATGTGGATCTTTTCACCCAAAACAGCTCTTATAGCCTTGCCACTTGCATCATACATGATTCTAAATGGATAATCCCAATTTGGTGGCTGAATAATTGGTGTGGAAACCAATCTCTCTTTTAAAACTTCAAATGCTTTCTTGCAATTTTCAACAAAATTAAACTCCGTATCCTTCTTGAATAAATTGCTCAATGTATTAGCAATTTTTGAAAATTTTTTAACAAACCTTCAATATAAACCAGCATGTCCTAGGAATGGGCGTACTTCTCTCACACAAGTAGGGTATGAAAGTGATTTAATTACTTCAACTTTCGCCTTGTCAACTTCCAAACCTTTTGCATAGACATGTCCCAAGACAATTCCTTCTTCTACTATAAAATGATATTTTTCATAATTTAATACCAGATTGGTTTTTATATATCTCTTCAGAACCTTTTCAAAATTTTCTAGGCATATATCAAATGAATCGCCATAAGCCGTAAAATCATTCATGAAGACCTCAATTATATGAGCCATATAATCTGAGAATATAGACATCATACATCTTTGAAATGTTGCAGGAGCATTGCATAATCCGAATGGCATACGTCTATATGCATAGGTGCCACATGGATTTGTAAATGTTGTCTTCTCTTGATATTCTGGAGCGATAACAATCTGATTGCATCCTGAATATCAATCCAAGAAACAAGAATGGAATCTCCCAGTTAACATTTCAAGCATTTAATCCATAAAAGGTAATAAAAAATATTCTTTTCGTGTTCCAGAATTTAGTTCGCGTAGTCTATATAGACGCTCCAACCATTCTGAATCCTAATTGCAATCATTTCTCCATTCTCTTTTTCTACCACCGTCAAACCTGTTTTCTTTGGTACAACATGTATTGCGGTCATCCATTGAGAATTAGTAATGGGGGAAATTACACAAACATCAAACAATTTTAAAATTTCATTTTTCACTACTTCCATCATTGGGGGATTTAATCGTCGTTGTGACTCCCTTGATGGTTTATAATTATCTTTAAGTAAAATGTGTTGCATACATGTTGATGGGCTGATTCCTTTATAATCTGCAATGGTTCATCCAATTACACTTTTATATGTTTTCAACACATTTACCAAAGCTTTCTCTTGCACATTTACCAAAGACTTATAATGGGCAACTTCTTATAATCTGCTTGTTTTGTGGCTCTCTATCCTTCAACTCCTTGCCACTTCTTAAAGTGATGGCATTTGCATTTTGCTTAAATCAAATGCCTGTTGATTGGATTATTGAACCTTTAATTGATTTACTTAGGAGGATAATTGTCCAAATTTGCCTTCAATACTGTTAATACTTGTCTGGGTTTGCTGTTGTAAGCTTGTGAACGTATTAATTAGCACATTAGTCATTTCAGCTAAATTAATAGTTTCTTTTCTAATTTCCGCTTGTGTACTTGCCATCACTTTAACCATTTCTTCTAATGACATTCCATCAGAATTTGTTGGAATATTGTCACTCTTTTGAGTAACTAAAAGATTATCTCAGGAACCTAATTAAAATCATTAGAAAATTTATGTTGTTGGGAAACAACAGGTGTATTTGTTTGACCAGCCCAACGGAAATTTATATGATTTTTTCAAGATTGATCAACATTAAAATTTCATTGATTTTGTCTTTACTGGCTTATGGGTATAGCGATTCCACAACGTTTTCTTGTTTTTGATAGAGGATTGGATAGGAATCAGTTAATTGCCCACAATGTTAACATTTCTTACAAGCTTTCACTTGTTGAGGTGAATTAAAAGTTTTGCCCAACAAATTAATAATAGTATCTAGCTTTTTATTAGACGTTGAATTATTTCCTACACTTTCTCTTTCCATATCAACTTTTGGACTAAAATCTTAAAAACTTTGAGGAGAAATCTCTATCAATCTTCTCACTTCAGCTGGGGTTTTATTGGTTAGGGCTCCACCACTAGTAGAATTAATTCTATGACGCTTCTCTAGTGGCATTCCTTCATAAAAATATTGAGGAAGCAAGTTTTCTGCAATGCCATGGTGAGGACAGCTTGCACATAATCTCTTAAATCTTTCTTAATATTCATGCAATCCTTCACCTAATTTTTTCTTAATTGCATAAATCACTTTTCTAAGATTAGTACTCCGAGAAGATGGAAAATATTTTTCTAAAATAATTTCTGTATTTCAACCCAAGTATCGATAGAATTGGAAGTAATTCATCTAACCAATCCTTGGCATAGCTTTACAAACTAAAAGAAAAGGCATATAATTTTATTGTTTCAATGGTGACTCCATTAATTCTATTAGATTTGCAAACGACATGGAACTCTTTAATGTGTCTATGAGGATCTTCACCAGTATGTCCATTGAAGACAGACAATTTATTTCATGTCCATAGTATTTTGAGTTGCATGATCGAGTTATAGGTATTGATCACGCATGTGGAGCTGTGATTGATTGTTGACCGTAACCAAGGGTCTGTAAGTGTCATTGAGTCAAGCTACAAGGGTGTAGTTTGCAAGGGGATTGTCTAGTCTAGGGTTAGCCGTAGATAATCGTGTGTAGTGTCCTAGAGTAGAGGAACTACAAGTGAAGTCTCCTAGTTTGGTAAAATGTGAGCATAGAGAGCAAAAGGTGTAGTTGTAAAGTGGTTTACATAGTGCTATTACTGCACGTGAGAGTGGATGTACCCCCTGGCTAGGCTGGGGCAAGCCACTATAAATTTGACGTCATTTATATTTCCTGCATTATTTTGTTTTTGTTTGAACACTTAGTAATTTGTAGATAAACTAAAACCGGAAGTTCAAAAACCGACTCTCAGATAGAAATGGTTCTAAATACAACATTAGTTTTGATACAAAGAACTTGAAAAAGTTTAAATACTCAATTCACCCTCTCTTGAGTTATTCTTGTCATTGGACTAACAATTGGTATCAAAGCACGTTCTTTTTTTACGCTAACCACATGAGAAGCAGATCACAAAATGAATTTCCAGGATTATAGAGAGGGACTCACATCACAAAGGCCTCCTCTTTTCGATGGCACTTACTACTCCTACTGGAAGGAACGAATGGAAACCTACATCCAGCTTGAGAATTTTCAACTATGACAGTTCATCAAAACAGATCCTCTCAAAGTTGAAATGAAGAATGATAAAGGAGAAGCAATACCCATTATCACAAAATGGAATGTAGGTTCGTAAGTCAACAAAATAATCCATGTTGCAAGCACTTGTGAGAGGCAGTAGCACTAAGTTTTTGGACAACGGGTGCTCAAGACATGTGACAGGAAATAGATCTTTGTTTCTCTCACTAAATACCTATGATGGAGGGAGTGTTACCTTTGGCAATAACGGAAAAGGTAAAATCGCAGTTTCACGAAAAGTTGGTAAGTCCTTGGAACACTCTATTGATAATGTCCATTATATTAAAGGTTTAAAGCATAATCTATTGAGTATCTCACAATTTTATGATAATGGCAATGTTGTTGAGTTTACTCAAAACCATTGTTCTGTCAAGGATGCGCAAACAGGTGAAATCACTTTGTAAGGAAGAAGGGTAAAGAATGTGTACAAGATTTTCTTGAATGATATCCCAATAAAGAAACTGAGCTGTTTGAGTGTGCATGATGACACACCACTCCTATGACATAAAAGGCTAGGGCATACAAGTTACCATCTACTCAACAAACTCAATATTTTGAAACTTGTAGAAGATCTCCACATAAATTCCAAACCATGTCAAGAACCAAAGCCCAGAAATCCACCGAGGCAGAGGCGCCTAAAGCCAAAAGACAGTACAAACCCAGAGCCCCAAAAACATCCAAAGAGGCAAAACCAAAGAAAGCTAAACCAATTTGGAAAGTTCCACCACCGTCTGAGATCGTGTTGCTATTTTGGTATAATACAAAAGGCATAAATTCATTGCAAAATCAAAAGGGAGCAGAGGTGGCCTCAGATTTGACTCCTCAGTCAGAGATGGTTCCTCAATCAAAGGCCACACAAGTTGACAAGCAGTCGAAGGAAGAGGGAGATCCAAAATGAAAGGGTGCTGGAGAAGAGAGTGATGAGTTTATGGATTCCAGAGACACAATTGAGTCTTCTAAAGAGAATACCTGAAATTCCCTCAGATCCCAAAACCCTGGCAACGGGTGAGGACGAATCAAATGGTGATGATGTTGAGAAGAAAGCTATTGTGGTGTGTGAAAAGATTGATGAGATGGTGACTAAGAAGAATAACGAGATGGTGACTGAAAAGGATTATGCAGTGGTGACTGAGAAGGGTGAAAATGTGGTGACTGAAGAAAATGTTGATACGATGATTGGGAAGGTAGTTGAGAAAGTGAAAGGAAAGGATAATGATGATGGTGAGACCTTACAACAAAAGATCTATAAGGTGAAGGTTGAAAAGATGGATGAGATCGAGAAAGCAAGGAGTGTAAAGACTCAGTAGGAACAGTCCTTTAGAGAACCGATCCTTCTTGATGAGTCGGCTCTTCGAGATGTGATTGCAGATCCTCTGATTGCTGCTATTAGGACTGAGATCACAAATACTGAGAATGCTTCTACAGTTGAAGAGACTAATCACGATGATCTCTTTCCCACAACAAGATCACTCAAAGCTCTTGCTGATGAAGTTGTTGCTGAAATGTAGAAGAAGTCGGAAGAGGAAAGTGACAAAGAAGCCCCAAAGTAGAAGAAGAAACCTCAACCAAGGAAGCCTGTTGGTGGAAAGAGGCTGACCAGAGAAGCCTCTGGAGCTATCTTTATGTAGAGGAAGCCAACTCGTAAGACTTAATACAACAGGTGAGTCTAGTGAGGCTGGTAATGCCAAAAAGAAGGAGCAGCCATGATAAGTGGCATTAATATCACTTATTTACATTATTTTACACTTGACTTTAGGTGCATTTTCATGTATTCAAATAAATTTTCGTGTCATTTTAACTTATTTTACTACTTTAATTAGTTGTTGGAGTGTTTTGAGTATTATTGCATATGTTTGATATATGTTTGTATTAAAACAAGTCATTTTTGGTCATGTGACACTTTGTTGTTGATATTTTCCGGTTATTGATCTCACTTTGTAAATAATGGTTCTTCAAACTCCGGTTGAGTTAAGCTATAAACTTTATATCATTCGAGACCTCTAAATGTCTTCTTTCTAGTGCACTTTGAATCACATCAAATAAAGGTTTGTGTAAACAGTTATGCTTGTTTTTGTAAAAGATGTTTTTCAGTTTTGTAAAATCGTGTTAAGTAATGTTTTGATTTTTACCTAGGTAATTCTTCCTCTTTTGTATCATATTATTGGCCTAATAATGTGATGATAGGTATCCTTGATATTTTGGTATATAATATGTCCATATTCTTCCTATTTTGTCATATTACTAAATATAATATAAATGAAAAAAACAAAGTGATCATCTTGGACTTTTCTTCTAATCAACTCAATCATGTATTAGCTTTAATTATGAGGACCCCTATTCTTGTGATGATTTGAAACACCAATAATGTGTAAACATAGACATTTTGTCTTGTTAAAAGAGGGAGATTCGTGCAAGTAAGGGAAAAGAGTAAGAAATAAAATCAATATATGTTAATAAAGAAGAAATAGCATAAAAGGGATTTACTACTCTATCTCTTAACTAGTCTTTTGTTTTTCTCTACTATTTTCTTTTGTCCATTGTTTTTGTAGTTCCCCTTAAGAAATCAGAGGAGAGGAGAAGGCTAGGAGCAAGGATTTCATACCCCGTTTCAAGGATTCATCAAGCTAAACCGGATCATATCGAGAAGGAGCCGGTCTTGTTAGAGACAACTTTGCACTCGAGTGTCTTTCTCGTCTTGGGTTGCTTTGCTTTTAAAATCCCTTACACACTTGAAGCTACTTTGTTGTTATCATGTTATAAAGTTTAATGAAGTTATTGTGTTCTTAGATTATGTATTTGTCTATTTTTAAAGTGACATGATATTTGAAACTAGTAATCATGTATAATTCACTCTACAAGTTTAAGTGTGTTTGTAACATTTTTATCATGAGCTAAAATTCTTATACTTGGGATGATGATGAAGTTTTTCAATGTGATTTAATCAATAATGAGTTAAGAAGAGTCAAATATTACAAGATCTAGAGTCATTGAACAAGTTGGAACATATTCATGATCTTGACAAGTAACCTTGTTCTAGAATTTCAAGTTAAGGATAAAATGATAACATGTATACTTAAGGTTTTAAGAACCAACTTGTAAAATTAGTTTTTAAACACTTAGAAGAACTAGAGAGTCTATTTAAAAATAAGAGACTCTTTTGTGGCCTTTAACAAAACCATGAAATTTGATAAATGGTGCACCTAACTCTAAGATGAATATAGTTGGTACATATGAAATAAATCTTGTAATTCATGATTTAATCCTACATATAATTTTGTTGTGATTAAAGAATTATTGGATTTGTAAAAATTACAGAATATATAAGTGTTAGTTAAACCGAAAGAAAAACTATTATCTAAAGAAACCGACAACATTAGCATAATTGACATTAAATAGGCATATTTATGCTAATTATGTGCTCTTTATGTTTTGATGCTTAATGATTTCTTATTCTAAATTATGTAATCTTTATTGTCACATGTTTTAACTTAAGAAGATGCTTGTGTAACCTCGACGGATGTGCATATAAGAAAATTTGATAATACGATTAGAAAGGATTGAATTGATATCTGTAAAATCTTAATTCATTAGAAGTTAATGAATTGATAAACGGATTTGTCATCCCAAATATTTTAAAAAATTAGAATACTTTGTTAATTTAAACTAATTTCCATTATCTTAAAGTACTTTAAAATCACTTGTGTGTGTGCGTGCAAGGAAAAAAAATCCAAAATTTTGATCACTCAAATTTAGGTAAGGTGTCCATTCTAGTGCTTAGTTTCTATTGTTGTTATGGGATCGATACTCTTGTACTCTCCACTCTATTCATGAATGACACGTGCACTTACGTTGTACGTCCAAACAGTGATTAGTTTGGTACCGTTCAAGTTTTGACGCCGTTGCTGGGGACATAAGACAACCAATATTAGGGCCAGCACTCTTAGTTATAGATTGAGTCATTTTCTTGTTTATTCTGTATTTATTTTTCATTTATGTATGAGAAGGACTCGTAATACCAATTTGCTTTCTTTCGATCCAGAACCAGAAAGAACGTGTCATAAATTAAGAAAAGAAAAGCAAGTTAATGCTAGTTTTCCTACTATACTAATGAAAAATATTGAAAAATTTCCTTGGGATGAGGTTGTGGTTCAATAAAAAGCTCTTTGTGACTATGCACTTTCAAAAGTCTCGGGGAACTTCAGAAATATTCGTAGGCCCACCATTGCAGCAAAGAACTTTGAAATTAAGCGGGGAGTGATTCAAATAGTTCAGGGGAACCAATTTTGTGGATTGCCTAACGAAGATCCCAATTTACACATCTCATCCTTTCTTGAAATATGTGACACTTTCAAGATGAATGGTGTTTCTGATGACGCTATTCGTCTAAGGTTATTTTCATTCTCATTAAGAGACAATGCGAAGATTTGGCTTCATACATTACCCGCAGGGTCGGTTACATTTTAGTGATGCATGCATGAAAGCATTTGAGAATTTGAAAAACACTCTCATAACTGCACCTGTAGTTATTGCACCATCATGGGATTTACCATTTGAACTAATATGCGATGCGAGCGATTATGCAGTTGGAGCTGTGCTAGGGCAACGCATTAATAAAGTGTTCCACACTATATATTATGCAAGTTGTACCTTGAACGATGCTCAAATAAATTATGCAACAATGGAGAAAGAATTATTAGTCGTTGTCTTTACTTTTGACAAGTTTCGCTCATATTTGATGAGAAGCAAAGTGGTGGTGTATACAGACCACTCGGCTATAAAATACTTAGTTGCAAAGAAAAAAGTAAAGCCCCGATTAAGAAGGTGGGTTTTGCTATTGCAGGAATTTAATTTTGAAATCCGTGATAAAAAGGGAACAGAGAACATGGTTGCAGACGATTTATCTCGTCTTGAGCATGGAGATGTGAACATGAATGATGAGATATCAATTAAAGAGTCATTCCCAGAAGAGCAACTCTTTGTTGTTTCTAATAGACAGTTGCCTTGGTTCGCGGACCACACTAACTACTTGGTCAGTGGTACGTTACCGTCAGACCA
This sequence comes from Drosera spatulata, assembly GCA_035668315.1. Lineage (NCBI taxonomy): Eukaryota > Viridiplantae > Streptophyta > Magnoliopsida > Caryophyllales > Droseraceae > Drosera > Drosera spatulata. Next base: position 37,237 of record JAOVYX010000606.1, read on the forward strand.
ATCCTACCAGCAAAGAAAGAATTTTTTCTTAGAAATAAAACATTTTTTAAGGGATGAGCCTTACCTAAACAAGAGTTTTCCTAATAGAGTTCTTCATCGATGTGTCCCTGAAGAGAAAATGAAAGATATTTTATACCATTGTCATTCATCGGATTATGGTGGTCACTTCGGGTGTAATAAGACGGCAACTAAAATTTTACAAAGTGGATTTTATTGGCCATCCTTGTATAAGATGCATTCACATATGTCTCTCTTTGTGATAAATGTCAAAGGACAAGAACAATCTCTAAGAGACATGAAATGCCCCAAAGTGGTATGCTTGAAGTTGAGCTTTTCGATGTTTGGGGTATAGATTTTATAGGTCCTTTTCCTAAATCTTGTGAAAATCAGTACATCCTTGTTACCGTGTATTATGTATCAAAATGGATTGAGGGTATCGCTTCCCCTACAAATGATTCCAAGGTGGTACTCAAATTCATGAAAAAACACATTTTGACTAGGTTTGGGACTCCACGTACACTTATAAGCGATGAAGGGACACATTTTTGCAATAAATGATTGGATGTGTTGCTTTCCAAGTATGGGGTGAAACCTAAGGTTGCAACACCTTATCATCCCCAAACTTCTGGTCAAGTCGAAGTATCTAATCGAGAATTGAAACAAATTTTGTGGAAAACGGTTAATTTTGCACGCAAAGAATAGGCCATAAAACTGGGCGATGTGTTGTGGGCATATAGGACAGCGTACAAAACACCAATAAGCACTTCACCATATAAACTAGTGTTTGGTAAGGCATGTCATCTTCCTTTAAAGTTGGAACATCGTGCATGTTGGGCAACCAAATATCTTAACTTCGACTTGAAAAATGCAGAAGGAAGGCGTCTCCTCCAATTGAATGAATTGGAGGAATTTCGTCACGATGCTTATGAGAATGCAAAAATATATAAACAATAAACAAAGTATTGGCATGACAAGAGAATTTTGCATAGGGAGTTTTCTATCGGGGATAGCGTTTCGCTATTCAATTCCCGTTTGAGATTATTTCCTCGTAAATTAAAATCACGTTGGTCTAGACCTTTTATCGTTACACATGTTTTTTTCACATGGACCAGTTGAAATTGAAGGCACACAAGGGAAATTTAAGGTGAACGGTCAAAGATTAAAGGCCTATGTTGATGAAGGAAAGGAGAAATTGGCTTTCTTATTGTAGAATGACACTTGAGAATATTCGTCTAGCTAAAGACATAAAACCCGTGTTATTTCTATTTAAGTATGTTTCTTAGTGTGTTTTAGAGTAGTGTAAACTCCATATGTAAATTCCTCACTTTGTGTTATTTTTCTTGCAATACTATCTATCTTATATCGGTTTAACTATATTTGTAATCTAGGGAATGGATCCTGTTAGTAATCAAGTGTTGCAGCTTCAAGAAGCTTACAAGCTACTCGAGAATGAAAATCAAAGGCTTAGAGAGGAGCTGGCAAAATTCAAAGAGGAATTGAGACGGAGTTTGCAAAGCATTAATCTAAAGAAGCGTATAAAAAGAGGAAAAGTACCGGTTATATCTGTGCCACTTGTGAAGCCTCGTGTTCATTGTTACTACATGAATTATAAGCACAAAATAGAACTATTGTTGATCTTGATGAAATCTCTCCACAGGGTTTTTCTCATGACAAGCATTGCAATTCATGAGTATTGGGATGGCAGCCTGAGTATTTTTTTTCTTTCTTTTTTCTTTATATATTACCTCTTTAATTTGGTTGTGCTGTTCATATGTTATAGGTATTTAATAGATTAAGTGTGGGGGAGCGGTTGCTTATCGCGATTCGAAATCTTGTTTCATCCATTTTCCATACGAAGCTAAGTGTCCCATCCTTCACTACTTTCTCTTTTTACCTGTATTTCTCTTTTGGTTTTTTATTCTCTTGTTGTGTGTTTTACGTAATATTATTTCAATGAGGACATTGAACCTCCTTGGAAAAGAGGTGTGTCGCGTTGTTTGTAAATTGTTTTTAAAAAAATTGAAAGAAAAAAAAAAACACAACAAAAAAACATAAAAACAATGCAGAAAAAAAAACCGAAAAAAAACCACAAACAATGAAAAAAATTAGTTTCTTTTTCTTTTTTTTCATATTGACTATGTTAAATTATGCCTTACTGTTTATAAATATATACATATTTACGTGTTGTAAATATGTACATCTGTCCTTATTTTATTATCTCTTTTGTGTTAATAAGTTCTGATTTGAGTGGTTTTGTTTTGGCTTGAAAAAGTCGTCTGTGCATGACAATTGAATTGCTTCGCAATCAGATGCTTTTTAATGAGACTTGATACCTGAGATTTTGTTTAGATTTTATCTTTTGTTTAGTTATTTTTTTATCTAGTATAAATAAGTAGTGAAACTCATCGAAATCTTTCATGATTTAAAGTTTCTTCACTTTTCATTTCCTCTCCAAAAAGCAAAAAGAAAAAAGCAAACGAACACTAAAATGCATCCATGGATGAAACTAGTATATCTTTACTTGGTTGGTATGTTGCTTGCAATGATTTTGTGGATTGTTCTCATGGCCACTGTGTTCAGTTTGACGACCGGTTTCTTCCTGACCCCTGAAGAATTTGATCTTGTAATGCAATTTGTCATGATTCCACTTGCTTTGTTCTTAGGTGTTATAGCATTGTTCATATTTTGTTCTACTCCATAGTGCTGTGGTTGTAAGAGGGTGTCTATGTGATATTAATAAAGCTTTTATTACATTTTGTGTGGTGTGTTATTTTTGAAAATATACATAAATTATAGTTCAAAAAAATACTTTTACAAAAGTTCAAAAAAACAACCTCAAAAAATAAAATAATAATGAGTTTGAGTGAATATAAGATTATGATTATCATGAGAGGTTAAGCATATTCCAAGTCAGAATTGACCTCTTATGGCCTTAGGTTGTGTTTAAGTGTTTGAGAGACTTTGTGAGACCTCTATCAAATCCACATTCTCTTTTTGAGCGTATGAGTGTCCACAAAATATTTATCACTAAAAGAAACCTATATTGGGATAATGGGTGATTAATATGATTGCAAACTTCTTTTCTTTATCAAATGCAGTCACTGTCTCCTTATGCTAACATGAAATTAGGTAAGATGTCAATTGGATTATGGAATCGTCAACTTCGTTTTATGAATTTCACAAAGACCAAGAAGCCTTTTCCTTGAAAGAAAAAACCATTTACCTATCTGTTGCCTTTTTCATACCAATGTTGATTTTGATCCCTTCCTTTCTTGATATTAAACACATTAACTCCTCAAAGAACCTAATTTAAAAATATGTCATGAGCTTCTATATCTCAAGTATGGGAGTGTGTTATCTTATATATGGAGTTATGTTTGATGTACACATGCAACACAATAAGGGATTTCATTGAAAGAAAAAAAGAAATTAAAAAAAAAAAAAGGAAACAAGTTTATGAAAAGGTAGCTCGGAAAATATACGGGTTACATGTTTCTTGGAAGATGGTTGTTTACTGAGGTGGTTACAAACTGAGATTCTGAGATGAAGGTATAACCAAATACCTTTTTCACTATCCTTGACCCAAACCCACTACTTATATGCTCCTCAAAACAATAAGCCGGCCAGTCACCTTATTTGAAATTTTCTTGCATAACCAAACTTGGGTCTTTGTGACATTCTTATGCGAGGATGGTAAGATAGAAAGATCATTGCTGTCTATACCATGATAAAGAGACTTTGTTGTTTGCTATGATAATGAGATATGAGTTTGCACGATTTCTTAATTACTCACGAACTCATGACAGTATCCTCTTCGACAGTATTCATACTTCTTTATGAGAGACGTGAGAATAAGAGACACAATGTTAGGGCCATGATAAGGAAGTTCATATTTGTCTTATGCAAACTGGTTCATGATCTTTCTAAAATACGATATTATTTTAAAAAAATAAAAATAAAAACACGTGTGTGATTTTAAAACTGATGGATTTTGTTGGTGTATCTTCTGAAAACCCTCACGAGACCTTCCTCGTCCACTAGGGTGACCTAGGGGTTTAAAGGGCTTGTTACATACGTCAAATGCAACCATGACTCCCTATGCTAGTGGCTTTTAAACTTCACATTTTCTTGTTTTGTTGGAGACGACCAAAATGTTAGTGTGGGGGTGTGATAAGTGGCATTTATATTACTTATTTATATTATTTTACACTTGACTTTAGGTGTGTTTTCATGTATTCAAATAAATTTTCATTTCATTTTAAGTTATTTTACTACTTTAATTAGTTCTTGGAGTGTTTTGAGTATTATTGCATGTGTTTGACATATGTTTGTATTAAATCAAGTCATTTTCGAGTCATGTGACACTTTGTTGAAATTCCCTGGTTACTGATCTCACTTTGTAAATAACGATTCTTCGAACTCAGGTTGTGTTAAGCTATGAAATTTATATCATTGGAAACCTCTAAATGTCTTCTTTCTAGTGCACTTTGAATCACATCAAACAGAGGTTTGTGTAAAGAGTTATGCTTGTTTTCGTATAATATGTTTTTCACTTTCATAAAATCGTGTTAAGTAATGTTTTGATTTTTACCTTGGTAATTTTTCCTCTTTTATATCATATTATTGGCCTAATAATGTGATGATAGGTATCCTTGATATTTTGGTATATAATATGTCCATATTCTTCCTATTTTGTCATATTACTAAATATAATATAAATGAAAAAAACAAAGTGATCATCTTGGACTTTTCTTCTAATCAACTCAATCATGTATTAGCTTTAATTATGAGGACCCCTATTCTTGTGATGATTTGAAACACCAATAATGTGTAAACATAGACATTTTGTCTTGTTAAAAGAGGGAGATTCGTGCAAGTA
>JAOVYX010000608.1:0-13469 GCA_035668315.1 Drosera spatulata
TTCGACCCTTACTTTCACTACTGCATTAATTCTATATTTATAGAGTGAAAGTGAGTGCTTATAAATATTAATTTGACGTGTATACGACACCACGCATCACTTACGATAGGTGAGCGATAAGTTTTTCTGTTGGTTGTCGATATGGGGAGATGACGACTAATGTTGCGGAGTCTTTTAATGCTTGGCTTTTGGGCGCGAGGGAGCTTCCTATCACTCAGATGGTGGATCATATTCACATTAAATTAATGGAGTGGTTTAAAAATCGTTGGAAGAAGCGCATGAATGGAATGGCTTGTTATGCGCTAGGATGTCAGACACTTTGAATGAATTATTCAAGAACTCTCGTACTTTCTCAGTGTATAAATCCTCGAAGATGATTTTTGAGGTGATTTCGGACCCAATAGCTTTGGTAAATATCAGAGAAAGGACTTGCTCATGTCGAATATGGCAGGCCAATGGTTTCCCATGCCTTCATGCAGCATGTGTTATTGGAAAGTACTCTTTGCCGTTAAATAGCATGATTGATCCTTATGTTTTCAAGGAAAATTATCGAAGAAGCTATTAATTACTGATATATCCTATTCCGTCGTCTTTAGTCGATCAAATTGTAACTGAGGTAGCTATTGAAATACTTCAATCATCAGTGGGACGGTTACCTGGAAGGCCAGAAAAACATCGTATTTTGTCCAGTGGCGAGGTGAGAAGGGCTTTGAAGTGTTCAAGGTGCAAGAAATTTGTCCATCATAACCGAAAAACTTGTCGTGAGGCTATACCTACATATGTTTATTTTTCAATTTCTGTAAGTTGTAAGCCATGAATTGTATTTTTTTTATTAATCATTTTAATATTGTCTTTTGATGTTTTCATTAGGGGCGTTGTGTTTTTTAAACTGAGCGTTGTGTTCTTTTCATATTTGTGTCAAACTTTTAACAAAACAGAGCGTCTATTAAAACTGTCATAGAGCGACATAGCGGCAGCTCAAAACAAGAGCGCCTATTGAAACTGTCAGCCACAGAGTGGCAGTTCAAAACACAGAGCGCCTTCTATATTTGATACAGAGCTCCTTCAAAGAATACATTTCATTCAAAAAAGATTTGTATTTTTTTAATTAATCGTTTGATTGTTGTCTTTTGATGTTTTTGTTAGGGGCGCAGTGTATTCGAATGTTGTGTCTTTTCATGTTTCTGTCAAACTTTTAACACAATAGAGCTCCTATTGAAACTGTCATAGAACGACAGAGCGACAATGCAAAACACAGAGTGTCTCCGTATTGGATAGAGAGCTCCTTCAAAGAATATAAACATCAGAAAAGAAAACATAAAATAAGACACATAACGACAATCGATCTCACATGTTTCATTGAATGGAGAAATATATAAATCAAATCATTCCTAAAATAGAAAGTAGCATAATAAGATGCAAAAACCGTCACATTGTTTTTAACTGATATCCCTCTATCAAAGTTGAGAACATCTTTGCTCTAAACATCCGGACTTCTTCTAGTGTTGTGGATTTCGATATTTATTCCCCGTTTGCCATCAATTCGATCCAATGGAAAACGTGGACACCACAGTCCACATTTTACCGTAAAGGTGCATTTTTGTTGATAATCACTTTAGGTTTCTCGTTTACTTGAGTTCCGACGTCACTTTGTTGCAGGTAACTGTGCACATAATCCACCTACATCTTCATGAAAATATAACATAACATTTTTCTTTTTTGAGCATCTCTGGCATACAGTGCTTTTGTTGGACGTATCTGTTCTTACCAGTATTTGAGCATTTCTCATAATGGTCCGTCTTTTGCAATATGATTGACGTCGTCATAATCAACGTACGCATCACCTCTGATCTCGTCATTTGTTATACAAATCATGTCACTGAAACGATAATTGCTTAGTTTAATATCTATTTTCTATTTCTTAACAAAAATAAAAGCATTATAACAGGCGCTCTGTTTTCTTCAAAGAGGCGCTTTGTTATCTTGCAATAGTGGCACTTTGTTTTGTTTATAACAGGCACTCAGTTTTGCAAAATATATGATTTCATGATGTAAATGCATGGTATAATTATTTAATATGCAAAAAGAAGGGAAATAAATGAAATTGACAGCAAGATTATCATTCATTCAAATGCTTACGTAGACATGCAGGGTTGGTCCTTCATTATTGCCCATTTGTTTCTTACTTCGTCCGTCAGGTAGCTCTCAATATCCCCTGCAGTCTTGCTTCGATTCGAATCATCATATTCAAAGTTGCTAATCCTTTTCTTTGATCTCGGACCCTTGTCTTTGATACGTTTGATCATGGACATTGGTGTACGCCTGGATTTTTTTCTTTTTCTTCTCTTCCTCTGCTTGGCGTTGTTGTTCAGATTCATTTTTTAATTGTTGATCATCATCACTGATTTGATAATGATCCTGCTGTTCTTGTTCTTTTGTTTGCATTGTTCTCTGTGTGCTCTCGAACAACTGCTTGTATTCTGCGGTAATCTTCCTTTCCTTTTCAAGTTCTTCCAACAGCTTTATTTTTTCATCCACTTTTACAATGATGATTCCATTTAATATCTCCTGTTTCGCTATGACTTTTATTATCGATTCTTCAGATTTCATTAGTTCTTCCCGCAGCAGTTGCTTCACTTCGGCTTCTTTTGACATCAACAACTTCAACTTTTCATTCTCTTGAATCAGTCCTTTAATTTTCTTTCCCAGTTCTAAAATCTCTTTTGTTGCACTGGCTAGATCGTCTCCTTGCACCCCCACTTGACTCATCTTTGTAAGACATAATGTTTCAAGTTCAGATTTTATTGAGGTTAAATCACCCTTCAAGGTATTGACCTAATGGAATCAAAAAACCCTTTCTAGGAATCTTTGAATATACCTTAAGAAACAGTGTGTTCTCTTTACCTTTTCCAATGCCTTTGACAATTCTAGTTTTGTTTTCTCAATGTTTCCTTCTAAAGTTTTGATCTGACATTTAAAAAAATGATTAGTACTTTAGTTCTGAATACAAGAGACATTCATTAAAAAATAAAGCGACAGTTTTCCAATTCTTTTTACTACGTTACCTTTTCTTCAGCTACTTTAACTTCATCACATTTCTCCTTGCATTTTTCTTGTAAGAGTATCACCTGAATAATTCAACACCTTTTAATTTTTAGAATGAGCATACTCTTTTGTTTGATTTATTATACACAGAGCGCCTGAACAAATATCCATAGCGCCAAGTAATAAAACACAAAAAATCATACCTTTGCTTCTTCCAAAGTCAGCGGATTCTCTGCATCCTTGTGTTGCTCTTTCTCCAATTTCAAATTTTTGCTTGTTTCCTCAAGATTTTTTACAAATTTAAATAATATTTGCTTTAGGAATAGATTTTTAAAATTTTTCCAAACCAACAATAACATCAACATGAGTTTAGTTGTTATCATTTCTCCCAACAATGAAATTTCTTCTTTTCTTCCACCCATCTCTCTGTCAGAGCAAGGTTTTGTGTTTTTGTCTCTGTCAGTTCTTTGTGTAGCAGTTCCATTTTTCCTGACTTGATGTGTTTGATGTGTTGTATCAACATATCATAAGAGGTAGCTTCTTCATCTTTTTCCTGTATTTCTTCATCGCTCTCTGTCGTCTCAATTGAATGTGAATGGCAGCTTCTTACCCTGAACTCAAAATCAGCCATATCGAGCCCTTGTGTTGGTGTTCCATTGTGGGAATCACCGTCATCTGCTTGATCGTCATCTAACAACATGTCGTACAAAGTTTTTTTCATTTCAGTTGGACGTAATCGGTCCAAAATTATCTGAAAAATTTAATACCATATTATTTAATTGTATTGTTCCAGACATTCATGATAAATGAAACCATTTAAATATTGTATTTATCTTCTTCACATCAAATTTTTTTAAGAGGTATCAATGTCGTTCGGCATATCTCTAAGGTTACACCTAGCACATTTTGGTATGCTGCAACCTTCATAAACATGTGATGATGGTTCTACGACTTCAGTCTTTCCTAGAAACTAGCACTGACAATTAAAACAATTAACAATCATTATTTAATTGATTATATGTCTATCTACAAAACAGAGCGCCTATTTAAAACACAGAGCGCCAGAGCGTCTGTGTTTTAAATACAGAGTGGCTATTTGATTGAGCCCTTTTCATATACCAGTACTCACAATGAAAACAATTATGCATCATTATTTAATTGATTATATGTCAATCTACAATATAGAGCGCCTATTTTAAACACAGAGCGTCAGACAAAATGATCGCAAAAAATAAGTTTGTATCGTCTGAAATACTTCAGGGATTAGCATTGCACATCTTGTCACTTTTTCTGGAATGGAGTAGTTATCATCTAATGATCCAATCAACTTTTGAAAAAGTGTGACGTCCACTTGTAATCACGCATATTATCCATGTCGGCCACAATATTACAATAGCTTCAGTTCAAGAAATCTTTGACGTGCTCACGAACAGTGTGTTCAACATGTAGAGCACCAGGAGTTGTGTTATGTCCTCGTAATCTGACACATCTATTTTATGTAAAACTTCAATCAATGCATCTTTGATTTTCTTTGTTGTCAATTTCCTATGTCCTCTACTTCTCGTTTTGCGATCCTTCAAATGTTTGTTCAGACTTCAGAGTCATTGATTGTTTCCATAAAGCCTCCCTGATCCATGTCAATATTGCCATCAACTAGTCCAAAAATTAGTTTCATGTCCATTTTCTCAAAAGTGAATATATGGTCACCTAAGGTGAAGGATCTCTCCATTTTGTTATAACTTGCCATAATTTGATGTATGCAAAGGTCGCTTTTCCTTGAATTCGCAATCGTCACCCATTCTTCGAGAATCGCCTTTATCAGATTCCAGAAGGGGTTCTTTATGAAATACAATCTGATTTGATCCGTAACTGTCATTTTCTCTTTTGGACATGTCAGAATTTTCACCAACGCACCTAAATTACTCCTACATTGTCCTGCCATTGTTCCAGCTCCTCATTCGATAATAATGTCAAGTTTAAAAATAATGTACATCTATAATCTTGAAAAGTAATATAACAGAGCACCTTTTGAAATTTCAGAGCGCCATTTGAAATTACACAGAGCCCTTGTTAAAAATAAACAGAGTGCCTATTTATTATTAAACGGTGTGAATTTATATTTCATAAAAAATGGTATAAATTATGTACTTCAATAAATCACTAAAAAAATTACCCACCTTAGCAAATTACATATTGTTCTATGAATTCAGTTGAAAACCCGATCCTTTGATGCCCATCTCTTTGAGCAATCTAAGGTTTCTCATGTTGATAGCATGCTTTATTCATCTAAAGATAAATGGGTTTCATGAAAATCAAAGACTGTGGCACTTGAAAGCTCGAATTTCTTTAGTTTTTCTGTTGAAAGTCATGCGTCTTTGCGTTTCTGTCAATTATTTTTACTTGTCCGGCTCTTGAGTCGAATGAATATGAAAGCGGCGAAGGTTGTTGTTAAAGGCGATGCTTGATGAATTTCAAGGCGGTGTGTCTGCGAAACCAAAAAAACCTAAGGTGATGACTTTTAATATTAAAATTTTGTTTTATTTTGTCATGAAAAGGATGAATTTATTGATGGTGGTCCCATATTATTCTTCATCACAATTGTATTCGTTTGCATCCTTGCACACATGTGTTGATGTTTTACTTTGTCCTAAATTAGTTGAAATTAAGAAAAAAAAAATACGTAATTTAAGGAGATTGTGTTGGAATCAAAAATTTTCCCATTTTGTTCATCTTTGGGTGGGCAACATGTTTTTGAAATGTGAGGGCTCCTCATTTTCCTTCCCAAACTCCCGTGTTTGCACTTCCTAAATTATTATTTTTTATTTTATAAAGGACAAAAATGTAATTTCAACACATAAAGTGTTTGCTTGATTATGGCTTAAATGTAAGTTCTACATTACATATCTTCCATTCAATCCAAAGGTGTATACTTGATTATGGCTTAAATGTGTATGCTTATACAGTTTTCCAAGTTATACATTGGTTACTCTCATGGTGTTTATTGTTATTTGTTTCAGTCACCTTCTTAATCAACAACAATATGGTTACAATAGAGATGCTTAATGGCTCTATTTCAAGAAGTGGAAAGAGGATTTTCTCTTTGCCATACAGATGGTCGATGTGCATCAGGCACTGGTTAAAAAGTAGTACTGATGTCAGCAACACCTAAAGCTGAAAGTAGTACTGATGCCAACACAGAACATGGTGCTTGGTTAAAAAGCAACCAAATCTGTTTCTCCCCATAAGGAGAACAATTTCGGAACACTTGAAAAGTGGGTTATTGACGGACTGTACCGCTAAGAAATTGCTGCAAGCAATCAGCGAAAGGTATCATGTCTCATCCAATTCAGAAATTGAAACACTTCTGCAAGAGCTTTATGAGATGAGATATGAAGAAGTCGACGGTGTCGGGGATTATATTATACGGATCATGGATTTCCAGAACAAGCTTTAAGCGTTGAAAGTGGTTCTTTCAAATACCTGTATTGTGCTTCAAGCGTTAGAACTCTTCCTCCCCTGTTCAGTATCATCAATATCAACTATAATTCTCAAGATGAGACGTGGTCTATTAAGATATGATTGCAAGGGCTGTTGCAAAAGAGGAAAGCTCAAGAAAGAGAAAGGTCAGCTTGACTTGTTTATCTCTGGCCGTAAGTTTTATAAAGGTAATACTTCTAAAGGTAAGGCTCTTCAGGATAAACATAGGCCTTGTAGGGATTTTAGTCAGATCTATGGGATGAGTCCTAAGGATACATCTTCTTTTAAGAAGGTGAAAGGGGATCAATGCTTATTTTGTAAGAAGGTTGGCCATGTGAAAAAGGATTATCACAAGTTTAAATAATTGTGACTACAAAGAGAGTAAATAATATTACGATCGTCCCTTTGGGTTCGATCCTCTCCTTCACTACTATATTAATTTTAATATATTTAGAGTGAAAATGAGTGCAATTAAATTTTCAATTGTGACGGACGTGTCACTAAGTAAGTTGGATGCTAGAACTACCCAATTGCTACTTTATTGATTACCAAGAAATTCAAAGGGATATAGGTTTTATAACCCTTCTGGAGGCGCCAGGATTGTGGAGTCACGAACAGAAGAATTTTTGGAGTTCTACATGGCAGAGAAAGATCGTTCATTGCCTACTTTATCTTCATCCTTATCCGTTTTCGTAGGAGTCGAGCCATCTACACCGACAGCTGTCTCTGGTGAAAGACAACCACTAATGCTTCTCAAGCACCAGCTGTATTTATAACTATTGGTTGTATTACCAATTCTTGACTATTATGAAGTCTATCTGGGTGAACAAGATTATGCTATTGGTTGTGTTATTGATCCAGTGACATACTTAGCTGCTATTTCTAGGCTTCAAGCAGACTTGTGGGTAGTTATCATGAAAGGTAATGGTGTCTGGGAGCTGTGTGAGCTACTTGAAGGATGCAAGCTCATTGGTTGTAAATAGGTTTACAAGACCAAGAAGACTCCTAATGGTAAGATTGAGAGGTTTTAAGCCAGACTAATGACAAAAGGCTTCACTTAGAGAGAAGAAAAAGATTATAAAGAAACCTTTTCTTCAGTTTCCACCAAAGTTCCCTTCAGAATTATTATGGTACTAACTACTCACTTCAACCTGAAGTTGCATCAGATGGATGTGAAGTCTATTTTTTCTCAATGGTAGTCTTAATGAAGAGGTTTACATGGTGCAGCCTGAAGGTTTTGTCATGGAAGGTAATGAGCATCTTGAATGTAGACTCAGAAAGTCTATATATGGACTTAAGCAAGCATCAGGCGATGATATTTGCGTTTTGACGGTGTGGTTACTTCTTTTGGGTTTGTGAAAAATTTAATGGATCCATGGATATACCACAAGATCAGTGGAAGTGAATTCATCTTTCTTATTTCCTATGTGGCTGACATCTTTGTCGCTAGCAGTGATCTGGGTCTACTTCATGAGGCAAAGAGTTTATTGTCAAGAGAATTCGATATGAAGGATCTTGAAGAAGCAAATTTTTACTGGGCATACAAATTTCCAAAGATCATTCTCGACATTTGTTGAGGGTCTCAGAGGATATACTTTGATCGTATTTTGAAACTGTTCAACATGTTGGATTGCAAACCGAGAGTGGCACCCGTTACTAAAGGTGATAAGTTGAGCCTATCGCAGTGTCCTCAGAATGAAATAGAGCGAGAATCCATGAAGAAAGTACTTATGTAAGTGTTGTTGGGAGCATTATGTATGCTCAAGTGTGCACTAGACTGGATGTTGCTTTTCAGCTGGACTTCTTGGTAGATATCAGTCTAATCCTAGTTAGGATCATTAGGTAGCTGCCAAGAAGATGTTGAGGTACTTGAAGTGAACCAGAGATCATATGTTGACATATTGCAGAGTGAAGAATCTACAGCTTGAAGGTTATACAGATTCTAACTTTGCCAATTGTCCAGATGAATGAAAATCCACCTCAGGTAATGTGTTTATGATGGCAGGCGGAGCTGTGTCCTTAAAAAGTGAAAAACAGAAGCTGGTTGCATGTTCAACCATGAAGGTAGAATTCATAGCATGTTATAAAGAAGCCAATCGAGCCATCACATTAAGGGATTTCATGCAAAAGCTTAATGTTGTTGACTTTGTGTTTAGATCCATCTCGTTGTTCTTTGATAGTAGCTCCGTTGTGTTTTTTTTGTTAACAACAATAGGAGAATCATAGAGTCTAAAATCATGTAGGAAAAATACATGACCCTCAATGAGAAGGTCAAGAGAGGTGATGTTACAGTTGAGCACATTGGAACACATGATATGATTGCAGATCCAACAACTAAAGGCCTTCGCCCTTATGTCTTTGAGAGACATGTTGCTAGGATGGGCTTAGGAGCGTCTTGGGATGCGATTGTTTAGTGAGAGTAATTTATTTTGTATGCTCTTCTGGGTTTTATTTCATATGTGTTGTTGTATTTTTGTAATAAAGCCAAATAAAATGCATGTATTTTCGAGTATATTGACTTCATGTTTTGAAAGTCTCAAGATCTGTGTCAATCGTGAGCCAAGGCTTAGGGTAGCCTTCAGAGTATGACTTGAGCCACATACAATTCACCATATGGTATAAAGGTTGAGACATACAAGGGTTCCTTTGAACCGGTGATTTTCTAATTGTGATAATGCATAAAGGTTAGAGAAAATTGACGGTTGACAAGAGGATAACAGAAGGATTCTCATTGGGGTGTTTTTATAACACATTAAGGGTATCATTGAGTGTTATGGACTTGACACACTACTATATTTATTCCATGTTAGTAGGGTTTAAAGCTTTGTGGCCATGGAAGGTCTTGTGTCGCTTATATCAAAGGCGCAGTGCCGTCACGATCCGAAGTTTGAAATTCTATGGGATCGGAACGACTTGAAGAGTATTACTAGACCAATCGGATTTGTAAAAATACGTGCAATTTTTTTTTAAAGAAAAATAGATTAGCCTGATAATGTCTTGTTTTCTAAAGTGGAGTTGTTTTCAAAAAGCTTTTCACACCTAATACAACCCAAGTGGAAGAATGTTAGAATATTAATCTTAATACTCTCTTAAATATGGTTTATATTAATTATAATTAATCAGGTTAATTAATTGGTATAGTAAACCGGAGTTAACGAACTCTTAATAGAGTCAAATATGAACTTGCTGATGTGAGCTGGGCTTCAGGCCTAACGAGCCCATGATGAAAGAACCCGTCAGGTTTTCTATATGTATGAGCTAGGTCGTCTCTTCTAAGCCTCATTCATATGCATACGTTTAATACGTAAAAGGTGTCTCATCAAGCTAGTGGCCGAGGTTATTAGAGGATTAGTACTAGCTCCGTTCAGGCGTAATTACTTTCGCTATAGCTCCACAATCAGATTTATGGATAGCATTAAAGGTAGTTCTGTATTCGTTTAAGCTAATGATGTGGTGTTCTATATTGATCGCTGATGTAATTAAATCAATTCAAAGCTTACATTTGCTCCTAATAACAATCCTCGGACAAGTATGCTTGTTTCTGGAAATACAACTTTCCTTGGTCGATGGGAGACAAACAGATTGCATTTCTCATGTGGTTGAGGTTCACTGGCAACCTCCTAGCCATGGTTGGATTATTCTTATAAAATGGATGGTTAATGCAAAGCTTCAACTCATAAATCTGCCATAGGAGGTGTCTTCAAGGATGCACATGGCAATTGGGTTGAAGGCTTTGTGGTGAATTGTTGAACCTTGTGATGTTTTGATGATGACAAACAATAGAGCACTAATGATTTACAAGTTTCAAGATGTGCAGGTGCAATGTACAAGCTTGGAGGAATCTGATGGTTACAAGATTGTAAACCAAGGAAGTAATCAAACTTCAAGCCAAAGATGACTACAAGATGGAGCAATAGATTTGTCAAGTAGTGTAAAAGTGTGTTGTGAACAGGTTGGTACTCTTTTCTATTAGTTGTAGTAGTGAGCACACAGGATTTGAATTATCTTGAACATGTTTTTGAAAAGAACCTAACCTTGACTAAGAATTGGTTCTTGTCATAGCGACAGTCTTGTAGTAGAATTTTGATTTTTCGGGTAATGGTTTAAAAGCGACTTTTTTGTGTTTTAAATTGAATATTTATTTCAGAAAAATATCTTTTAATCTGCATAATGTTTTAAATGAGGCAGGGTCATAGGATTTTACAAAAACGATGTTTTCTCAACAAAATCTTATTTTTGTGGGATAATGGCTAGGTAGATCATCTTCTGCTTTAGCCACGTTCTCCATGACTCCAACTCTCCACGAAATGGTGTTTTCACTATTTATGAAGATGAAAAACATTATGATGATTATCGATTCACAAAAGTACAAAAATTACGAAGGCCTTTTTCTAGGTGTTCTTGCGAAATCCAGATTTGATGAATCAAGAGGTTCGATGTTTTAAAACGAAAAAGGTATACTCGAATCTAATGTGCTCATTGCTATGCTGATCAATAAGGTATCACTCTGTATCATTTTTTGAGTCTTTATTGTTTGTGTTTTACTGCAATCACTTGTGGAGTGGATTATTGCGTAGAGAAACCTTGGCCTAGGTTGGTATAGGCGACTACAGCATAGGAGATGTTTATATTGTAGTTCTCCTTGTATTAGGGTAGACTAGGTGAAAGGGCTTGTAATTGGGTTTACAAGTTTTAGAGTCTTGTAGTAGGGTCTGTAAGCAAGAGGCGATAGATTGTACTTAGGATGATATAGTACATTGTTGTGCCTCTACACTGGATGTAAATCCCTTAGTTGGGGACGAACAGTTTAAACTCTGTATCTTAACTTTTCTGCACTGATCATCATTTTTCATAACATGAATTGAATTGAATCATTAACTGAATCATTTATGAGGACCGAGTCATTTGAATTGAAATCAACGGTTTAAGTAAAACTCAAAATTTGGAAATATTCAATTCACCCCCCGCCCCTCTCTTGAGTCTTTCAGTGACTGCGAATTAACAATTGGTATCAGAGCCTGACCTTCTTAAACTCTAACCACCTGATAAGGAGATCAGACTATGTCTTCACAGGATTTAAGAGAGGGTCTTTCATCTCAAAGACCACCCTCTTCGTTGGAAGCTACTATTCTTACTGGAAAGAATGCATGGAAACTTACATTCAAGCAGAGGATTTTCGGCTATGACCGATCATCAAAACTGGACCACTCAAAGTTGAGCACAAGGATGATAAAGATGAAACTATCACAAAGCCTGAAGACAAATGGGATAAACATGATCTAAGCAAGCTGAAAAAGAATGCCAAAGCAAAGAAATTACAGGTATGGGGCCTGTTTGCAAAAGAGTATAATCGTGTATCAGCTTGCAAGTCAGCCAAAGAGATGTGGGACAAATTGCAAGTAACGTTCGAAGGAATAAATCAAGTTAAACGTTCCAAGATTGACCTCTTGAATCAAAAGTATGAGCTCTTCATCATGAAAAAGGAAGAATCTATCTGAGAAATGTATGCAAGATTCACTAACATTGTTAATGAGCTAGATTTTCTAGGACAACCTGTTTCTGCAGAAAATCAAGTTCAGAAGATTTTGAGAAGTCTTCCTAGATCATGGGACCAAAGGTCACTGCTATTCAAGAGGACAAGAATCTAGAAGAAATGAATATTGATGACCTGATTCGCTCACTGCTGACCCATGAGAACTTTATACAGTGTCATGATGCCATTGAAGCTGCAGAAAAAGGAAAAGGACTAGCTCTCAGGGTTGAACCGGTTAATGATGACGAATCAGAATCTTCACATGCAGATAAGGATAATCTTGTTTTTCTCACCAGAAAGTATCTTAACTTTGTTGAGAACTTCAAAGAGAAAAAGGGAAAATTCTCTAAATCAAAATCAAAAGGTTTTATTTCAAAGCCAAGTACTAATCAATGTTTTAAATGTGGTAAAGCAGGTCATTTTCAAAAAGATTGTCATACGTGGAAAACAGATACACCAAAAGCAAGAAGGGCAAGATTTTCAGAAGCTGACATCAAAATGGCCATGATAGTAGAATATGAAACCTAAGATGAGTTTAACTTTGAAAGGAAGAAGAACAAAGAGAAAAGGAAGGTGAAGAAAGCTAAAACAAAGATTGTTTGATGGCTATAAGAGATGAAGAAGAAGATCTAAATGATGAGGTAGATATTGGTTTCGATTCACTGAAAAGGGACATGCATATTTTGCTTAGGAACAGTTTGTTGGAAAATTTTACTGCCTTGATTGAGACTCATGAATAATTGCTCTCTGACAAAAATGCTCTTGAGGAAAATCTAGCAGATCTTATAACTGAGCAAGAAAAACTGAAGCAAAAAAATGATGAATTTAGTGCATCAAATGAATTGCTTGAATTTGATGTTAAGTAGGCTAAGAGCAAAAATGCAGAGGTACGGTCCATTAATAAGGACCAGTCCATGCAATACAACAAACTTGAAATGAAGTACAGATTTATGAAGGAATCGAGCACTGAAAAAATTGAATCACCACCCAAAATTATCACTTAACAGCGTAGTGATTTGAACTTAGACATGCCAACAGTAAACAAAGACAGTGAGGTCTTCATTAGCTTTCCAAGAGGTAAACTCGACTTGTCCAAATTACAGGACAAACCAAATTTCTAGATATGCTACCTAGAGAGGTCATTAGAAGGAAACCTTGGGAAAGAAAGAAGTATATTGACTTGCTTGGTGACCGAATTTGTATGCTTTGTGGTAACAAAGGACATGTTATGAAATCGAAAAATATTCTTGAAACTAACATTTTAATTGCTAAGAAAGCAGGTTATACTGTTCTACCAACTCCAATCTTCTGGATTTCTAGAAAGAAGGGACCCAGCGAAGATGGGTTCCTAAATCAAGAACCTAACCATGTATGCAGGCTCAGGTGAGAGGGAGTAGCACCTGGTATTTGGACA
>JAOVYX010000609.1:0-13469 GCA_035668315.1 Drosera spatulata
CAGCACAAAGTTTGCGACGGAATCCGTCGTAAAAGAGTGACATATATAACTTTTTCTAAGCTCTTTGCGACGGATTCCGTCGCAAAGAACTGTCTTCCCAACACTTAGGAAAAATCTGAACAAAAATTTTTTGTATACAGATTGTTCTGCGACGGAATCCGTCGCATAAATAATTCATTGTTAATATTTTTTACATAATTTTATCCCATGTATTTTTGCAACAAAATCCGTCGTAGAATTATTTTAGATAAAACAATTCTTTGTGTACTGCGACGGATTCCGTCGCAATAATTTAATTCACTGTTTTGTATAGGATAAAACACAAAAAATTTCTAGAAAAAGTTTCCATAAATTTTGATTTTGTGATGGAATCCGTCGCAAAATCTTAATTTACTGTTAATATTTTTTCTTAAATTTTTAAACGCAATTATGCGACAACGCCCGTCGCATAATTCTTTTAGTTTTGCGACGATTGTTGACTTTCCGTCGTATTTTTGTTTTCTTTTAATTTTTTCCCCATATTTTTGTTTGCGACGGATCCGTCGCAATATGTTTCATTTAGCGACGGATCAAAGCCGTCGCATTTGTTTTCCGTCGTAAAATTCCCTTTTTTTGTAGTTATAGTTTTGGATAAAAACTCCTAATTATCGAGATTGATCATCAAATGTAATCAAAATAAAATTATAATTGAACCCTTATTGCATACCATGCATTGAATGGATATATATATATATATATAATGCAAAAGACAACATAGTAGGTACTGTAAATTTTATGTTAAAAGTTGAAAAACGTTTTTACAATAAATTGATTAATGTATACAATCAAATTTTAGTGTATTTTATAAATAAAATCTGAAAATATACATTCAAGAAATTATAGAATGTATTTTTCAATGTATAGTATTGTAACATCGTACTCACTGCTACTGCAGCACCAACAACGCACCGATAGAAAACATATTTAAAACATAATACAACGATGCATTGAGATGAAAGATCGATAATTAATAGGCCCATTACCATCTAATTGATACATATCTCCAAATAAATCAACAATCACGTTTTAATTTTGTTTGTTGATTTTAATCATACACACTTAAAAACTTATATGCTTCATGATATATGTCCATTTTTTCGTATATATATAATGATAAAGAGGCTGCAGTCCCTCTCACAAATTAAAAAAAATAAATTATTTTCTAAAAATTCAAAATCCAACTTTTCAAAAATCTTAATTGTTTTTTAAAATCTTATGAGACGTTACAGATTATAAGTTGTCGTTACGGCAGCCCTTATAATCTCTATGTATAGATATCGAAAATGTGGGGCTGTATCAGATACAGCTAACCCGATTGTGGGAAATTCAAAACGACCATAATTTGTATGTTTTTCTTATTTCAAAATTATAAAAAAAGAAAAAAGTGGCGGAGACGAAGGGACTAGGGAGCACATCTGAGAGGAGTGGCTGACGAAAACGGAGACGACGGTCTTCATTGAATCCCCATAACTCTAAACAAGAAAGAAGATGAATAGATCCCCAGATCCGATAGCTTCTGACATCAACCCTGACAAGAAAAATATTTGTGGATTTCAGGGTGAATTTGATTATCTTGTTTGACCCTGAAATCTGGATGGGATTTTGATAGGAGTATGATTTAAGGGGTTTCTCCAAGTTTTCACTAACTGAATGAAATTAGGATGTTTGTACGCATTATTCCAAGTTAAGTAGAAAATTTTCCAATGTCAAAATGATTTTTAGTAGTTGTTCAGTAGCATAATGATACTCATAGTGGTAAGTTCATGAGTGCTGTTTATATAATGCTTTGATGTTATTTCTAGTTCCTAACTGTTATTTCTATGATTTCTGTAGGAGTCGATTGTCGCTTCTAGTTATTTCATCTTCTTGTAGCTCTTCTTTTCATGCAAGGAGGACTTTAACAAACAATGTTGTCCGAGGTGATGATTACAGTTGCAATGCGGGCTCCTTTGCTTTTTTGCAACACCTCAATTGTTGAAGAAACCAAGAAGACCAGCATTGAGTGTTTCTTTTATGGTGTTATTTCTGACTATGTATCGTGTTTGTGTACACTTGAGATGATCAAGCGCATAGCTTGATTCTAGCAGTGGTTGTTTGTTAGATAAAAATTATACTTCAAGTTGTAATGTCTACTTTCAATTCTAAACGTAAATGAAATCACAGGATCAACAAGTGTAATTTGGGCTTGGATATTTTGTTCGATGTTATATTGTTCTGAGAACATGTCCTTTTTGTATTATTTTTCTTAAATCTTCGAAAATAGAAAAACCCACAAAACGTGGTCCTTTTGAATTTGCCACAGCTGGGGTAGCTGTATCAGATATAGCCCCACAATCCCGTGTATAAGATTGTGTTGAACTGAACCCACGTGAGAAGGAAAAAACTTGTCCCATATATTTTGAAATATTCATTTTATATATATAAATTTAGATCTATTTTTTTTCTCATTCAATTCTAATTCTTAATCACATAGTATTTTTCTCTCTGTCTACTTTAATTCCTTACAACACAATACTTTCGATATATGAAAACGTTGTAAAAATTTAAGACATCCAAAAATGACAAAACGATGTAATATCTATGGAACGCAGGGAGTACTACTTATGCCCAATGTTATTAAACCCGGGCCGGACCGAGGCAAGTCGACCCATACCACATGACCGGGTCAAAGAAACAGTTCGAGTTAGTCATTGACCTAGCTTTAATTGTCCCATTAAAAAATCATTGATTTGGTGCTTGAAGCGTTAGACCCGTTGACCCGGAGCAGTTTTTTCGGGTTTGGACGAGTCAATTCTAAAATCACTAATTCTCTATTTTCTTCTATTTTCCATTGCAATTTTTTTCTTTTAAATATGTAAAAAATATTATGTATGAAGTAAATAAAAGTAGTTTGAATTATTTTTGTGTGATAATTTGACCTTGAAATTCTTAACCATTAATGTCCCGATTAATTGTTAGTTATTTTTGTTTTTGTTTTGCATTATATCATGCTTTAATTTATATTGTCATAATTCCTCCGTCCCATAATTCTTACAACACCTACGTATTTTACACTATTCAATAAGCATGAATACAAGTCTCGTTTTTATATCAAATCACGTCTGATCGTCCCGTAACATGTATTAGGTTGGAATTCATAACTACACAATCATCGATGTTTGACGATAAGTTTATAAAAAAATTGCGCTTATTCGTCGTTACACGCGTGTCAATTTTATATTAACACACGTATCCGCTGAACGGAACGGAGGCAACACTACTTTAAGTTAATTTTTCAAAATTATATTATACTTGTTATGCGTTTATATAAAATATTTATTTTTTTGAATATAATAAAATATATATGATATAATTACGTTACAATGACCATTCAGCCGCAGTTGAAATAATGATCCATCCACCTATTAGATTTTTAGGTTCAATTAACTGTCCCGGTCTGAAAATATTGGTTCTACCATAGCGAAACTGGTGTCCGTGGCTGTTCCTCAGAGCGATTTAAATTACAGCGAAAGCTGAACAGGTTGGTTCGAAGACATGGAGGAAAAGGTGAAGTTGTTGCTCTCTTTATTAGGCGCAAGCGCCTTGATCAGCTCGCTCTCCACCATCGCTCTTCTCAGGCTGCTTTGGAGCCACAAGTATGTGTAATTTTCTGAGTTTGGTTCCAATCAGAAGTTGATTTTTTTAAATGTCAATGCAGAACGATCGAAGATCAAAGGCGTAGTTGCTCGAACTCAACTCAGTTGCATGGTATGTGTGGAAGTTCCCGCTGCCAAGTTTCCTTGCTTACTCGTTGGTCATACCGTATGCAATGATTCAGAAAAAAATTCACAAAAAAGGGAAATGAATTCATGGTTTTTTTTTTTTCTTTTCTTTTCTATTGTTTTGGTCTCTTGAATTGAAACAAATCGATGCTCCTCTTGTGTCAATTTTTTTCTCCTCTACTTTCGAAAAATATGTTCTTGTGGGGATATTTCAGTGTTCTATTTCATATTGATGCGAATTCACGATGCTATAGTACGAATATAGTGAAACAACAACAATTCAGATATTTCGTCACAGATAGGGTTTGGGAAGGATAAGATGTATGAATACAGTATTGACTTAACTGCCAATAATTAACAAGGGTAGATCAAGATATTTCATTTATTTTAGAAATTTTGCTGGGATGTAACATTGTTCTTTAGTAGGAAGGTTTAGAAGGTAGTTATTCGACCGACAATGCTGTATGAGCCTAGGTGTTTAGTATTTTACTTAACATGATTAACAGATCAGAGTGGCTGAAATGAAATTGTGGAGGTGAATATGTGGTCATGTAATGACAGTTATGATTCCCAATGAAGTCATGCGACAACAACTTGGGATGTCTTAAATAGAAGATAGGGTGGCGAAGTCATGATTGACATAGTACCGACATGTGAAAGGGTTAGCTGTTAAAACACCTATGTATAAGGTGTCATCCAAAGAAGAAAAAGGAAGCCTTGGAAGGAGCTAAACTACCAATTAAAAGAAGAAAAGGATTTGAACGTAGCTTGTAGGACCTCAACAGGACTTTCAAGATGTCAAGAATGATATCATTGTATCAACAATGCTGAATCATGTAATGGAGAAAAACTTGGTTTTTCGTGAATGTCGTATCAGTGTGCCTGTTCCCATGCCCATGCACAATAATCCAATCCCAAGCATTTAGAAAGAATAACATGAATTGAAACCTACATAAGGGAAACCGTCAAACTGGAGTACAATCCATGAGAAGAACAAATCTACTGATCAAGTTGGATTATACAAATTCTTCTCTCTTGAAGATACCCACGAGTTCTCACCTTGAAGTCTACCAAAAACCCCAAAGGATGAATTTTATTTGCTATACAACCCATTAATTAAGGCTACAGCGGTACTCAACTGTATGTAGGAACAGGAGACAAAGAACAAGTTGAATCTTGGAAGACAGAAGTTGCAAAGTTGGGGCACATGGGCTCCCTAAAGAGCAGCAAAACTACTTTGCCTTGGCGATCAGTTCATGGCTTCGTTCCTGACAATGTCGTACCTTGTCACATCGACTCCAGCAGGCTTCACTTTCCCCACGTAGTCAACTCGCTATTGCAAAAAGGACTTCTGTTGTTCACAGTTGCTTTATTTCAGAAGTATCTAGTCTCAATTTTTTTTAAGTATCAATTATCAAATAGATTCAATGGTGATGCTAATGCATGTCATCAAAAGAAGAAAGTTGAAACCTCCCTTCTTGGATCTCTTGACACCGTGTTATGAATTATCCCGTTCATCCTCTCAGCGAAAAGCCAAAAACTAAGTAGCATGAATCCTGTTTTTGTTTTTGTTTTTGTTTTTGTTTTGTTTTTGTTTTTTGTTTTGTTTTGTTTTTTTTTTTTTTTTGAAAGCAAGCTTCTTATTCTCTTTGATTTCACACATTTCTTTTAAGGTAAAATTTTGCAATTTTCTATTCTTTTTTATACAGATTTCCTTCGCCATGAAATCTTAGAAGTCCTATGCTAAGTTGGAGAGTATTTGCCGGGTTTAAAAACTTCTCATGTTGTTGTTAGGTAGGGAATTGATGTGTGATGCAGCTTCTGGAGTATGTTTGGAAAATTCGAGTAGTAAGAATGGTGAAGACCTTCTGAAAGATGAGATAGTGTCTGAACAGCTGACCAGGTAGTTTGGCTAACCAGCTAGTACTTGACTTCAACAGGAGAAATGATATTTCAGCTATTCTCTTTTTTCTTATTCATCAAGGCAAAGGAAAAAAGAAATCAAACTATTGTTATTTAACAACAAAGTATTCATTGACAAAGGATCAAATAGAGCATTCACATTCCCACAGTGGTTAAATGTTGAATGAGTTGTGTCCGGAGGAAATTTTGAAAACTAGAAAGGCAATAATATGTTCGAGCAAGTCATTCCTCCTTTCTGAGGAATACATAACATTGAGACTCTCGAACCAAGTCCTTAAGCAAGGGTTTCATAGGCGGAAAGTGTCCTGAAGCTCCTCAAGCACCCCAAAGCATTCCGAAATGCCCCTAAGTTAAAAGTTCTCATCACAGTTCCTAGCGAAGCTTTAGGTGTGAAGTGTTTAAAGTGTTAGAAGCTGCAGGTTCCGCACGAAGTTCTTAACAATCACGATTTTATTACATGGGGCTTAATCAACTACTTCTTAGGAACTTTTGGTAATATTGTTGAGGGAAAGAATTGTCCTTATGTAATACATCGAAACATGTATTAGTTAAATATGGGTTAAGAATCCTGGAAATCATCATCCCATGGGTCATTAAGCATCAAAGGTTGGTAAGGCCTTGAGAAGATGCATTGTAGGACGAGCGAAATTGGTCTAAGGTGTCAAGGAACATGATGGGGTTGTCGACTACATCTTTTAGACTTGGCTTGAGCTAGTTTTGGACTAAGATATAAAAGGTCCACATCATGGAACCTTTACATGATGCATCTCTTTTTTGTTGCTCTTCTTCAGAAAAGCTAGTGCTGTTTTGAAAACCTATGCATGTAATCTGATGCACCTAGTGCTTTCAAATCATACATTTAGAGCAACTCAGGAAGTCGATGAATAAACACATATTTTGCTTTGTTCCTTTGAGCACTTCTATGAGAGGTTGTAATCTGAATTCAACTATGCCATGTTTACTTGTTAGTCTGAACGCATTTTGAAAGGGTAAAGGCTACTAAGAGGTGTTTTTTTTTTTTTTTTTTGGGTGTCTCTTCCTAAGTTGAAAATTTGCCTGATTAATATTTAGGAAGTCAAGAGTATCCTACAGAACTGTGAATAAAACTTAAACATTCCTTTAATATGCCAGGAAAAAAATTGTATCGTGTTGTAGAGAAAAGGGATGGCTTTAACCTAGTTTCAACTCGATTTTCAGAGTGCACTAGGAAACACGCAAACTTCCGCACGGCAGAGCAACATGAAATTTATTATCTGGATGTATCTTTTTGTCGTCAAGATCCCAAGATGCGGACATAGGGGAGTTCAAGTAGGTAGAATGGAATACTATTCATTGCCATTCTTCAATTTTACAGCGAAGAACATCGAACTGCACATATCATTCTTGTGAGCTTAAAGAACTTAACTTCAGAAGTAATTTTTTTTCTAGCTGAGCAATTTATGAGGACAATCTTCATCATAGTTTTGTATCTGTTGTTCTTAGACTAAAAGGTGGCATTTCAAAATACTTCTGTTTGACTAGTCCCTCTCTCGCTGCATACTTTTTTTCCCCTGAAATATGGGTTAAATATTTTTTTTCTATGTGCACCGACAACTCCATGATTGCTTGAAGGATCTAAGTGATATTCGGAAAATATAGTATGCAAAAATGAAATACTTGTTTCTAGCAGGATAAATATTCTACTTTACATAGAGGCTCATGAAGTTAAATACTTATTCATATTAACCTTATTTTTAATTTTAGGAACATCCAATTCTTCGGGTATGAGAGTCAACATAAAGTAACTAGAGTGTATGTCGTTGTCATCGGTCTTGGAGGTGTCGGCTGCCATGCTGCATCTATGCTTTTGAGATCAGGCGGAAGACTTCTTCTTGTGGATATTGACCAGGTTGTGAATTCACTTGTTTTCTCTTGTCAACGATTTATCTTTGGAATACCCCTGTGCAAGGATGTACTGGTGAGAGGTGGAAGCTGAACTAACAAACACGGGAGCATTGTACGAACTATGCTGATGGGAAGAATGAAAACATACACATGTAACTCTGTTCTGTATCCCGGAACAATCTGTTTTCCTAAGATTGACGAGTGAACCTCAGAGAGAGTGGACCATAGGAAATTGATCAAGAAAAACCTTGTTTAGAAGCCATCTCAAGTTACGAAGACATGAAGTGGGAATTATGGTGAACCAAATTCAGGTGCATGAGTATAAGATAGTACATTTATTGGTGGGATATTGAGTACAAAGTTTTTTGAGAAAGAAAGGATGCTGTTATGCCTCTACATCTCCAAGAAGTCAAGAAGATAAGATATATATGCTTTGGTGCACCAATGGAATCCGGATTGTTGTCCAGACTCCCATAACTTGTCGACGAGGGGAATACAAAGTGACGAGAGTTGGTATGGCTCTCATAAAATTGCATCGTTATCCTGCAAGGCTAAATCGTTCCATTGCGTTTTGCATAGTGGAGAATACGATGCCAGCATGTGTTTTGCCTGTGCCTGAAGCAAGAAGGATTGGACATGACAAGGTAGTACGATGATCACTTCCAGTTAAACGGAACAATGAGGCCCTTGGGTTGGTGATTGAACGGTGTACCTACACAATTATTACTCTACATTTTGAGCGATCCGTCTGTAGGCCGATAAGAGAAAACGATCAATCTCAAGCTGTGGCGAATTTCAGGAAGGAGTGATTAAAGTAATCCCACATGTTGTTTCTCTTATTGATCCCTGACTGATCATCCATAATCTCATGACATGGTCCTGTCCAATACTTTACTCACTGCAACTTATTTTGTACCAAAGGCTCCTGTTTGGAGCGGGGTTTGTGAGGAAAAATAATATGTAAAATCTTACCTCACAAACTAAGTGTTTTGCCCCATGAGAATTTGACTCATAACCAAGGCATTCTTGAAGAAGTGTTTAATAAATTGAAAGGTTTCTGGAAACAGAAACAAGGGGAAAAAAAAGAAAAAGAAAAACACGTCTTTAGTTTTTCGAGAACACTATAAAACTAAACAGTACAGGCGATTAAAAATTTTAGTCGCTAAACAACGAAAATTTGTCGCAAAATCCAATGGACGATTAAATAACGACTAAAAAACATCCTCGCGAAATCCTTCCTCGCTAACTGAGATTGGCGACCAATGTTAATGTTTAGTCGCTAAATTTGGCGATTAAATTCTGTTAATAGTCGCAAAATGTTTGGCGACTAACATACCTTGTAGTCGCTAAATTTGACAACTAACAAACCTTTTAGTTGCTAAATTTGACGACTAACAAAGCATTTAGTCGTTAAACTTAGCGATTATTACGATATGTTAGTCGGCATTTTGGCTTAACCTAATGATTCAATTTTTGCGACCATTCATATTTTTAATCGCCATTTTTGCGACTAAACAGATAAATTAGTCGTCAATTTCGCGACTAATTAGATAAATTGATCTTCAAATTTAGCGACTAAAAAAAATTTAATCACCATTTCTGTATCTCAAATCGCCTAATGCACTGTTTTCTTGCGTTGTAACCCTGCTTTTACACACATCCGACCTACGAGAGGAGAGGTATTAAATCTAACACAGTTTCATTGTCGAGTCCCATATCCAAACATTACAAACACTTATAATATCTCAAATCCAAATCATAATGTGCGACGTGCTTTAAGTACTTTAAACATTCAACAACTGTGTAATACAAACTTCTCGCAAATATCATATCAACGTCATCGGTTAGTGTTGTGAAAGAGGCTGCGTCTCTGACCCGGTAAATGGATTGTAGCTCATACTTGGAGTTAGGTTGACCATCATTTCCCGTACGATTCGTTTCAACTCTTCCATCTCCCTCATGTTTCCTTCAAGTTTTGTTTCCATCTGTTTTTTTGTCTCCTCCAACTCCTTCGCATGTGCAGCTCGATCAGGTTCAGCCCTTCTGTTCTCTTCCTCCAATAACCGTGCCTGTATCTTTATTTGCTTCTTCAAATCTGTAACAACTCTGGACTGTATACTGGATACGGAGCTGCTTTTTCCTCTGATTGGTTTCTCATAAAACAGCTGGGTTGCAGATCCCAGTCCCAACACAGTCCCGCTAGGCAAGAAACCGCTAGTTGCTTCGAGGAACAACTCTGTCTCCGAGGGTGGACTACGCTCACTCTCCTGTGATCCCTCACCATTCTCTTGTAATGTCCTTAACTCTTGAAACTTGTCCTGTAATTTTGAAAACAACAAACGCATCAATGACGGTGCAATACATAATTGAGCAAAATAGGAAATAATTTGTCCCGAATAACAATGACATAAGAATTAAGTTAGAAACAGTCACAAAAACAATGTTAGACTACAAAATATGCTAAACAAAAACAGTGTTAGACTACAAAAACAGTGTCCCGTTGGGCAAGAAACCGCGAGAGATATAAAGCTTTCAATCCAAGCATGACCATGAAGTTTTTTCTAAACAAGGGATAATTGTTGGCAAATAAAGAACAAAATCAGTCGCACACCTTTTTTAAGGCTCTGTTTGCTTATAATAAGCGATTTCAACGGTAGGAACAGTAAGAAAGAGTTGAGCTTACATACCCATGCTTGAGAACAACGGTCATCGATAAACAACACCTCGTCTGAATCCTTAGATCGTTTCTTTTATCCAGATCGTAAGTAGATCACGGACAATGTGGGAACACGTCCTAATTCTTCCGTCTAAATGCAAAAAGTAAATGAACTTGAACATATCAGCAGTTTATAGTAAAGGAGAGCATGTGACAGGCTAACTTGTAGAGCCTAGGTAGTGTTGATAACAGAGGCATTCGGTGAAAATAGTAGTAGGGGCGGTAAGAACTAACCATTTTCTTCACAAGCTCGGCAGTGGACATGGGACCTTGGTAGTGGGTTCCGACTTCGTCGCCTAGCTTTCTCCTGTTTGCTTTACCGGCAATTGATCTTTTCTCAAAGCTAGGATTGGAATGGGCTTCAGAAAAAGCGGAATGTACCTCAGGCGATAACCATGATGACAAATGTTCCGCCGGACGCTTTACTGCCTTGTTTGCAGTGTCCGTTAAGCGCTTCATGCACTTACGCTTGAACTCGATAAAGACCGCTTGTGCATGCTTTGCATCCCATTTGAATTTTGCCTACAAGGAAATTAAGTAGTAGGACAAAAGCAAGTAGGTCATGTGCTCAAAAATGGTCTATTCTGTACATTAAATGTATCCAGGCGATTTCAAGTCAAATATCAACATAAAAGCAGTGGTCTATTCTGAACACAAAACACTCTGCATCCCATAAAGACCGCTTCATGCACTTTTCCTGTACATAAAGCTCGAAAATGGTCTATCCTGAACTCAGCATACAAACTTTGTGCCACACCAAATATCAACATAAAAGCAGCATGCATATTTCAATTCCTGATAACTGAACACCAGCATTATGGAGTAATAGCGAATCCAGGCGGCTGCATTATAATGTTAATGGCAGTTTAAAAGCTTAACTCTCCTGCAACATATGATCTTTTCAATTCCTGATATCCTGAACACCAGCATGCTTATTTTTGTATACTTTACTCTCCTGATAAAAGCAATTTAAAAGCATGGTAAAAATTATGTCCAAGCATTTCGTAAGAAAGTTCAGGAAGAAAACTGGTTCATGAATGAAGCAAAAGAAAGAAACAATGAGTTCAATAAAACAGAGTTATTCCCTTATCTTCGTGTTTTTATATGGGATGAATGCTATCAGTGACAGTCCTCAAAACATCTTTATTCCCTAATGCTACCTAATTCATTGTACCAGTAAAACTTATTTTCTTACATATACAATCTACCACATCAATGGCAGCTGATCATATGATTGATGTTACAAGAGGAATACTTACCCCGAAATGCTTCCAAATCATATGTCGATCATGTGCGGGGAGATGCGTCCAACATGTATATGGACCATTGTAATAGCTTCTTATCGCATCTCCCACCGCGGATGCAACCTCATAGTTAGTGAACCTGAACATAAAACAGAGGATTACCACAACTAAAAAAAAACAGTTGAACAAACAGACAAATAAGAATCACATGTATCTAGTACATTACCACAATCCATTGGGATCAAGTTTGTATTGTGCAAGTGGATTCCCAGTTTCATCGGTAATGATCGATGAAGATGCGGAAGTCTCCGGGGGTTGGTCTGGCAATCCATTGGAACTAAGAGGGTTCAACGGTGTTTGAGGGTTCACCACATTCGCTGTACCAGCAGGCAAGGACAAAGCTGGTGGCTCTTCAAGTTGTTTTCGTGATGCGGACTCCAATTGGCTTTGTGCACGTCTTCGAAAAACTCTAAGTTTATCTTGTCTTGACATCTAAAAAAAAAAAACAATAAAACAGAACTCATCAGAGACAACAGGAAAGGATTCTCAGAAGCAGTTACTGCAAAAATATGACAAAATCAAGTTTCTTTTCAATAGAGTGCCGCATATTGACGTGTGTACATCAAGTATACTACCAGTTCACATCCAAGCTGCATGACTACATAGAAAAGTATACATTTCTACTACTCAAGTAAGTATACCACCCGTTCACATCCAAGCTGCTTTTCAACAGAAAAGTATACTACATAGAAAAGTGTACATTTCTATTTTGCTACATGACTGCATATCCATTTGTGCATACATTTCAATTTTGCTTCGTGTTTGCAAACTATTTTACAGCATCTCGAATTCTGATGTTTGTAAAGTTTGGATTTGTATGACAGAAAGAAATTAATGGTAAGCGGATCAAAGTATCGGGTTCTAGTGATGAAACTGGTTGTTTAAAAGCTGGTGTTGAATGTTCAGCTTTTGAAGCATTAAAAGCTGGAGTTGAATGTTTAAAAACTGGTCCTAACCTCGGGTAGTCTGGCTGCAAAATACTTGATGTAATCTCTACCAATATTCTTCACAATACTATCAAGCAAATAAAGTGATGACAGCTTCTGTTCATTGGGAATCTGTAGAAATAGTCAATTGACCAATTAATCTTCAGCAACAGAACCCATACAATTTGAGGTGAGACAGATAAACCAAGAAAATACTCAAACATTGTCGAAAGTGACAACATTGTCCAAAGAGTAAAACTAATATATACTCAAACACTGCGAGTACAACAAATACAACTAATATTTACCTATGTTTATTTTCTTCTTGTGCGGTATTGCTTCCTGTCAGCTTGATGTGTGTGACTTCCTGCTTTCGGATATATACTTCTTGTAAGTACTCAAGTTTTATGTCAATTTTGTTAACTTTTATGAGTTAATCTGAGTGTTCAATCCCTTAAGTGTTGTAATCGTCTCTGGTTGAGTGGGGCAGGGACAAACCAAATGAAATGGAGGATGAAAATTTACGTTAAATTATATGTTTATTGTATATTTGTGTATTCCCTTTTGTCAATTACAGTTATTTTTTAGGGTCAAAAGAACCAAGAAGCAACTTTTTTCTATGGTTCATGTTGCTAGGTACTCGGCATTCAGCTATTTGAGATAGAGTTCTTGCTTTGCCACAAGTGCTCCTAAAAAAGCATGCTAAGAAATGCTAAACCTGATATACCAGGCTTTGCTGGTATTTGGCTGTGGTTAAATTTTCGAAAGGGCAGAGCAAGCCAAAACAGCAAGACTGATAGAATGCCAAAACAGCATTGTAGCGACTAAAACTAAATACGACCAAAGAATGTGTTAACAGCAAGAACAGCAAATGGATGTAGAACATGTGTTAACATGGAACAGCAAGAACAGCAAG
>JAOVYX010000610.1:0-13468 GCA_035668315.1 Drosera spatulata
CCTTTCCGCATTAACAAAAAGACATTGGGTGTGGTATGGTAGCAATAGAACACAAGGTCATCGCCCATTTTATGCATCCAAAAGAATATGTAAGCAGGACAACAGAAGAGAGACTGGCAGAGCAAGGAAGCAGAAAGATAAAAACGAACCTCGCAACATAGTCTCAAGCAGATCAGGTGATAGATTACTTCCACTGAGATGAAACTTTCCAACAGGACTATGGTGAATAATAACAACTGGAGGCCAAATGATGAAGTCCTCATCCATGGCACAAGCATCGGCATCAGACAAAGTGTTGCAAGACCAGCGGCCATTAGAGGATACAGAACTGTCCCATCCCATCAGGACACATAACGCTTTGTGGAATCCTAAGTGTTTACATCTTAAACCAACCTTGGGGGATGAGAAAGCATGTGTAGCTATGGCATTTGTATCCAGAAAATCTTTGGAGCTGCAAGGTTGACATGAAAATATTAAAATCAAGTGAATCAGCAATCAAATAAAACAGATCTATCTACTACAGATAGGCTAGCTTGGGGCCGTCAAGAGAATTTGATTCCATTACACTAAAAATTGTACACTTCGGACATAGTACAAACAGCAGAGTCAAGTAACATGACAAATCAATGCTACATCGACGTCATTAATTTCAGTGGTTCCTTTTCTGGGCTTGTGTTCAAGACTGGCACCTAGGAGAATTTGCATGCGGTCTAGAGGAGTATGGCAGCTCACTACCCGGTTTCTCCCGATTGGAGGCTTTATATCACAAGAAATTAATGTAAATCACATGAAAAGAAAAACTTCAGACAAAAAATAATCTCACTAGGAGAAAAAACATCTTGCAACGAAGGGCATTGTACATCCTTTCAAATTTGAGCTCGGCTACTCTAAATATCATCATCCTAATCCTGATAGAATAAACAATGTAATAGGGATCTAACAATAAACGAAAGGATGGTAACCAAGTTTATTGCAATCACACATATTACCAATATCCTTCCATAAGCGGAGAAAAGACAGGACACCAAGACTAGGGAGAGACTCCATTGTAAACCCAAGTGCTGATACGCTTTTAAATTTACAGAGTCCTCGATTCACCACTTGAACAACAGGAAGCCCCTCAAACCAAAACCGCGAGCCATCAGTACAATTTCAACTTATATGATGCTTTTACTCATGGCCATCGCATCCTGGAATTAAATATCAACCCTTTGCTACTTGCTTGAGCCGTTGGCCATGCTAACTAGGCTTTGGACTCTATACGGTCTTGCTTATTCCTACTAAATGGCCATAATGAAGACTTTAAACAGAGACGGCAGTTTGAGAGGAAAACCGTTTGGTTCTTAAAGTCATCTCCCTTTACAACGTGTATGAAACTATGAGAAGATCACAAGACACGAAAGGGAACAATCGCTAATTCAAGGAACTCATAATTTTTTTTATATTTTTGGAAAAAATAACATCAGATCACAAATATAGAAATGCATTACCAGTAAATAGATATCATAGACAAACCTGGGGCATACGATGCACTTCAAACCACCAGCTTTTCCTTGCTCCTTAAACTTTCTCAGGCGGACTGGATTTTCATTCAAGAATCTTAAGTACTTCAAAAATGAATCTCGCACCAGCCGCTTGAACGCTTCGGTATTTTCAGGGGGGTCCTTCATAGGTTTCATGCTAACAATGGAAGTGTCACCTTCTTGAGGGTGAGACTCAAGTTGGTGCTCCTCCCAGTTCTTAGCAGGACAATCCCTTTGCTTGCGATTGGTGGATGAATGGTAGTAAGAAACGTCCTCTTCTTGAGGAGCATGTTGGTAAGGAATGCCACAAGGATTGAGCGGCTTTCTAATACGGCTTTTCTTGGTGTTACGACGTTGAGTACCTGGCGAGGTAAAAGCTCTAGAAGCAAGCTGTTGATCATAGTTATCCGGAGTTCCCTCCGTTGACTCATATCGAGAAGCATGCTTGAGCTGTTTCTTAATTTGACTGCTGCCAGGAGAAAGGCGTTCCCCTAAACGATTTTGCAAAGATCTAGATAGATTGGATGACCTCGAACTAGAACCATAACCAGAGGATCCATAGCTTGTCACAGATTGGCGCCCCATTCCATGAGAGCTAAAACCTGGGGCCTGAATTGGCTTACGGTTATAGCTCAAATCATGGTCAATATCCGAGGTATAAGCTTCATATAGCAAATCACTCGAATGAGATCTAGTCCTAATCTTCCCAGCAATATGTTCTCTTTGATGTATCCTTGGAGATGAACGATCCTTCTCATGAGTCATATAAAAGGATGGATCAAGCTCGGATTCAGGTGGCCTATATTGACTTCCTTCATAAGATGGAGAATATGGAACTGTTTCGTATTCATATTCCTCGGTCAGATATGACTTATCAGTACCTTCTGTTTCATACTCGGCCCTAGTGCTCCTATGACCTACAACTTCTTCAGTGTAGTTGCTATCATGAGAAACCCTATACTCACGATCCAAAATCAGCTGCTCCTTTAAACTATTATCATGGTTCTGCAGTCCATTTTCACTTTGAGAATACCAATGAGAAATTTCACCAGCGTCAAAGGCTCTCTCATTAGGAATCGGATGATCTCTGAACAAATCTTCACCTCTATAACGGTCACGGGCACCATCCCTCTTCTCACAGACTTCAACCGAAAAGCTATCAATATAGCCTCCCTTGATGCTCTCGCTTGGGTAACCGTAAGGTTTAGTCGAACTGTACTGGACACGTGAATTATCTTCCTTGTCAAACGCGGGAGCTTCAACAGATGTGTATCGTATGCTTGGACTATATTCATCAAGAGAAGAACACAGAGTAGAAACAGCCTCATGACTTCTACAATAACTAACATGATCAGGTGGCCGATGGCCAACCTGATATGAACCCCGCATATACTCCTTAGAAACACCATGGGTTTGAGTAGACAGATAATTAGATTGATCTAATGCGGTAGGTCCACGAGAACCACCCACAGAAGAGCAAATCCTAGAGTCTCCTAGCTCCCGCAGGGGATATAGTGTCTCCCTCTTAATAGGATGAGAAATTCCTTTGTAATGAAGAGCTTCGTCTACTTCAAACCGAACTTTCCTGTAATCATTTAGCGACGAAGAACCATCAGAAGTATCTCTGTAGCCCACGCTAGACGAGTACCTCGACAAGGTTGCTCTCTCCCTTTCACTATCTACCGTCAAAGGCTCATAGCTAGCAGCCACACTAACGGGTGCATCGCCAGCTCGGAATCTACTGCCCTGAACTTCCTTCCCCGGACCACCATACTCTGGCAAATACCCCCGACCCACAGACCCCTTTCCTACTCCATCAAAGTTCCCAGAAACGACTACACCACCAGCTTTTGAACTTGTCGACGCTGCCAACAAGTTCTCCCACTGGAACTTAATCGCCGCAGATTCTCCCTTCCCCAATCCTTCATCAAACCGCGAAACCTTACTCATCATCCCGCCATCTCCCACGTGGCCAGCATAGCCAATACCAGCCTCTCTAATCATAACCTGATCGCCACCGCCTCCAACACCCATACACCCCTCACCATACCTCACATTCCCATTCCCATTCCCATCATACACATCAGCCTGTAAACCTCGTCCTGGAAAACAGTCTCCCTGTATCGAAAACAAATGTCTCCTACCCCATTCAACACCTTCGTTCTCCATCATTCAACCTAAAAACCATAAACCCTAACGTCTTCCACGCGCAGACACTAATACCTCACAACGAGCCGAATTGTCAACCGAATAACCATGTCCATAAATCACAAAGACAGCAAAGTGCTAATAAACCTATCAATCGTCAACCTAAAACATAGACACAGTAAAACTTCTCCTCGAATCACGTATTCATCATCATCAACGGCAACAATAACATCAACGTGCGACGAAAATAGGTGAGTTCGTAGCACGGAAACCGAAACCCTAACCGGCCAGTCGTTCACCGACGGCGAGGGTTTTCAGCGACGATTATGTGAAGCGAAAACCCAGAATCCACGTGGAAAGGTCGATGAAGAGGATTGGTTGATTTCGTGAAGCAAAGCCGGAGAGGTTGCGCCGCCGTCGGCGGCGGCGGAGGCGACGATTAGTAGGCGGATTTCGAATTTTGATCGGAGAGCGACGGCGACGAATGGAGTTCTATGCTTCCCTATTCTGGTTCGTCGGCGTCGTGTGTTGTGTCGGCGGTTTTTGTGGCACGTAAAACAGTAATGTGCAATTTTCTCGTCTATTTTTGTTTGTCCATATTTAGCTTGTAACGTACTTCTCAGTTCATATTATTTCAATAAAAATTAAATTTATATATATAAAATAAATGTTGTAATTATAATTGGATGAAGGGAGTATAATATTTAATAAATTTGATCGTTTCAATTAAATTATAATTTTATCCTATTTGAAAATTTTTTCCCTATAAAAATATCAAAACACATTATTATTTGTTTTATATTACATCAATCCATACCAACACTTTTTATCTTTTTTTTTTCACACTCCTCTCACTTGTAAAAATCAAAAACTAATTTAATCTTAATATCAAAAATTAACACACACATAAATTATTGTACCAAGTCAAATGGTTATAATTTTATTGGAACGGAGGGGGTAATTGTTACATGGGGACTCAATACAGGAATTTATGTAATTGCTGAATGTTGAATTTTTATGAATTTTAATGAAAAAATAATGTATTTTATTTTATAATAGTGTAATTTATTGTATTATTTGAGAGACAAATTAATGGGTACATTATAGTAGATAAAATTGATTTTTTTTATGTTAAAAAGTTACCAAAAAATGAAAAATAAAAAGTGTAACAATTAGTAATATGGAACGGAGAGAGTAGATATTTATTAGCACTCTTTCTATCCAAAAAAAATATAACACTTATTATTAAATTGAAATATTTCAAATAAATTATAATATTATCCTATTTGGAAAAAAAATTATTAGAAAAATATCAAAATATCTCTATGTTTTATTTTATGTCACAACAATTAATCCGAGTATCTTTTCTTCACTTTTTTTCTCACTTCTCTCACTCACACAAATCAAAGGACAAATTAGTCTTTACAATAAAAATGAACACATATGTAAATTTTCGTGTCAGATCAACCGGTTGTAATTCCTTTGGGAGAGAGGAAATATAGTGTGATGATTAATACTCTCTTCGACCCAAAATAATTATAACAGATTGATTCTGCGTATTTGTCATGTGAAGTTTGATTCGCGTCACGGGACGATCTAATATTATTTTTTGAAAAAATGACATATAACACTGATGATAATTTAAGTTATGTTCTACAACCTGACGTCGGTGACATAATTTTCTTGCGTCGTTTAGACGTAAATAGAATCTACTTAAACTACGTATTGAATAGTGTAAAAATGAAAATGATAAAATTATTTGGAACAGGGAGAGTATTATTTCCTCTCACAAGTGGTACAATAACCTCATTATCACTTAAAAAAATTATTTCTTCATCAAAATCCATACAAATTCAACATTCATAAATTCTCGTACTGGATCAACGGTTACATTTAGTTTGGGTCGGAGGGAGTATCGTTCTTCGTTCAGTAGTGGTGTTTTAGAAGTAATGTTTTCCTTTTCTTTTTGTCAAAATAAGTTTTTTTTTTCAAAATAAGTTGTGTGTTTTTTTGTTTTGTTTTTTTTTTAATTTAATAAGTTATGTGTTTTAATTCTGAATCAATATAACATTTCAAGTATATTAAGTCATACGGTACTATAAACTTCTTATTTCTTTTTAAAAAGGGGTGATACATTCAAAAAAAAAAAGGCGATGGTATAAAACCTCGATATTGATAAAGAAACGTTACACTTCAAATCATAGCATTGTATCGTAATTGCATTGTTTAACACATAATTTTGTGATGTTTTATTATTCGTCCTATCAATGAAGCAAGTCTTCTTTTATGCCAAAGTTCAACTATACAACATATGCAATAGATTTATCGTAAAATAATGTTTGATAATACTATGAAAGATTCGTAATACAATCACTTTTTTGTCCACATGTAGTACGTGTACAAGTACTAATTGCGGATAAGCAGGAGTGAGCGAGTATGACATGTGATCAACTACTATGCAAATCAACAATGTTCTGCTACATCATTCACAACATGAAGATCTTTATGTTGGACATCAACTAAACAAGAAGGCTGAATTGGATTGATACACGAAAGTTGAGATGGATACAATAGAGGGCTCAAAAAGCATAACAATATGGAGGCCGCGGATCCCTTAGCAATAAGATACGTTGAGTAACAAACAATTCATGATGTTTTCCTGAACACATCTTGGCTTCACCCCAAGGCTTTCCCTGTGTTTGTCTAGCTTGGTCCAGTTGTGTACTTCGCCATCACTCTTCCCATACTGATTCAAGAAAATATAGCCGAAACGACCGTTCTCAGCGTTCCGCCTATTGATATGCTGATAGTCTCAGCCAAATCCCAATCAACGCGAACGTCTTTCCGCTAAGTGCATTTGCTTAATTGGCTCGTCTATTGAAACTTAATCTCAAGCTTCATGACTGCCTTATTCACCAGGAAAAAATCGGAACTTGCAAGTTCAGCAATTCTGCAACAAAAAAATAAGTAGCAAAGCGGGAAAAGAATAAACAAAATGTTGCAGTTAAGGGAATCTGCCATCACCAACAACTTATGGGAAACTAACAGGTTACCAGAAGAAGGTCCACATTATCCCAGTACAAGGATTCTGAAGTAGTTCAAAAGAAGAAACTTATCTTGATCATGAATACAGCTTTCTGGTTAACGGAAGGCGTACAGGAACATCAAGAAACTTATCTTGATCATGAATACAGCCTTCTGGTGTTCACACAGCGCAAAAATACTTATGCAACCAAAGAGATAAACATCCGCAAAACAGTCAAGAAGCCAAGCAAAAAGAACGAATAATGAACATCGCGCAACAACAATTTAGGACACCAAATCAGGAAACGCATTTCTTACAAAGATTTTTTGCTAAACTGCGATTCAGCGTTGCGTTCATATTTTAATTTGATTTCAGCTTTCCTTAAAGTATTGAAATGCCTTATCTAGCGTCCATGCCTAACAATCCAAATCATAACTTCCTTATCCTTGGGACATTTTGGTCGTCTTGTTCGATGAACGGAAAAGGTGCTGCTTTCATGACTTGAAAGGCAACCAATGATCATAACCTTCATATATAGAAGGTGTAACGCTCGTGGCGTTACTGTTATTACAGACCAGGGTCTATAGCAAAGCAATTCCATAATAGGGTTTACTTAACAAAACGTAGGAAAAAACAATTATTACTGTCATCCATGGTCAGTCTTAGGACTCAAGTACAATACGTTCCAAATATTACATATAATACAAGAGGGACCCATGTCAGAGCAACTACTCAGAAACTTCGCCCTCCTCACCTGAACCTGCACCAGAGACAATCAAAGAAAACAAAGAAACCCATGAACAAAGATTCGCTCAGTAGATCCCGGGTACTGCCATGGATTGGATGTCACGTGTTACAGCCCTGCCACCTGCCATAGCACGTAACATTCGGCAGTATATAAAAACCCCTTTTTTTCTCTTCGTTATCATTTTATTTAGCCTCGATTAATCTATTAACCATTTATCTATGTTCCTACCATGTTATATCTTGTCCAGCTTTCTAATCAGTATTGTCCCCATCACTGAAGCACGTGCTACAGTGATATTTACTTTCACAATTAGACTCCATCACCGAAGAAGGATTAACTGATTCCCGTTCTCTTTACTCAACTATGACCCTAGAATACTCAAAGGGGAATCATTCCTCTCCCCCATGCGACCAAGAACAATCTAAGGGGTCTCTGCCCCTACCAATGCGACCATAAAATCCTCCGGGTCACCATTCCTCTCCCCCATGCGATCAAGAATGACCTAAGGGCTTCCGCCCTTACCAATGCGACCATAAAATCCTCTGGGGTACCATTTATCTCCCTCATACGACCAAGAACGATCTAAGGGCCTCCGCCCTTACCAATGCGATCATAAAATCCTCCGGGGTATCATTTCTCTCTCTCATGCGATCAAAAATGACTTAAGGGCCTCCGTCCTTACCAATACGACCATAAAATCCTCCGGGGTACCATTTCTCTCCTTCATGTGACCAAGAACGATCTAAGGGCCTCCGCCCTTATCAATGCGACCATAAAATCCTCTGGGGTACCATTTCTCTCCCCCATGCGACCAAGAACGATCTAAGAGCCTCCGCCCTTACATATGCGACCATAAAACCCTCATTTTCATACCCATTAATCGCATTATCGTATTCATTGACGGTTTCATTTTGATAAGTACACTCTTAATTGTAGTTACGTTCATATCGCTTTATCGTATAATTATTACTCAAACCATAATCATCAACCCATACGAGCACTCCATACAACACCCTAATCTTTCAAACTCATCGCAACCTGCGGATCATCGTCTCAGCACAGTCCCAAACTCCATCAATTCACATCATCAATCCATCCCATACACAACGCACTTACAATCTCAGATCCACAACAAGATTCATCACATTAAGGATGTTTTGATGGGGTTGGATTACCTTCGATGCGTGGAAAAACTCGAGGTCAAAACATAGCCGCTGTCGGGCCACGAACGGGTCTGCTGTCGGGCCGGGATCCAGTTGGTGGCGGTCATCGGGCTACCCTCCACTGGTCCCTGGCGACGGCGTCTTCGTGACGGTGACGGCAGGCGAAAGCGGTGGAGTGGCGTGGTCATGGCAGTTGGCTGCTATCGACGACGTTGGCTGTGGCGATGGGCGACTGCTGGAGCTGCTGGTGGTTGGTGGTGGCTGGCAATGGCGGCTGAGGCGGCAGCTGGTGGTAAGGGTTGGCGGCTGGAGGAAGGAGCAGGGGAGGAAGGACAAGGGAGAAGGCGGCGACGACGCAAACCAGGCGACGGCGTTCGGCAGTGGCGCGGCGATGATGGCTAATCGCCGGCTTCGCCAGTGGCCTGGGACGGCGTCCAACGACGACACGAGCGGGGAAGAGGGGAGAGGGAAGAAGGAGGCAGGGAGGCGGCGACGGGGCGGTGGTCGACGTGGCAGTTGGTGGTGGTGAGGGAGGAGGCTGTCGAGAGGAAGAGAGGAAGAGGATGGGGAGAAAATGGGGAAGGCAAGGGTGAGGGAGATCGGGGACGGATAAAAGGAAGACACGTGTCGTCGTGTGATTGTTCGAATTAGAATAATTTGAGATTACGTTATTTTTAGGTTTATATTTGGTATAATTATTTTAACTGTTTGTCGAACTAAATATATAAAAATTCTCAGAATTTTATAACGAGTTCATATTTATAGTTAAAATGGCAATTCGAAAAAATAAATTTTTCTCAATTTATTACAGAAGGAGAAGGCATTGAGTTACTCTGAAGGCAGGGGAAGCTAGAAAAAGAGAAGAGGTAACAAGAACAACAAAGCAGCAGATATCCGAGCAACAACAAGCCGGGGTGACAAAAATGAAGAGCCCGGATTCAAGCGTTTATGATGGCGGGCAAAGTGTAGATGATAGTGACGAAGAGTTTTTAAGGTCTGGTCCTGTCGTCGTTTCGTGTGAAGGAAGAAGAGATAGAGAGGAAGAAGATGGAGGTGAAAGAAAGAGTTCAGGCTAAGCTTGGTCGCGCTGAGGAGGAGACTAAGCGACTGGCAGAGATTCGTGAGGTAACATTTTGACCCTCTATCATGCCATATTTTTGTCTCTGTCACGCCATTCTTAGCTCAACGGTAGATCAACATACGCGTGACCAAATTCGTCTCGAAATATCATTTAGTTCAGCAAGAGTAAACACATTTTATTTTTTTTATATGTTACTCATTGTTCTGTTTGCATCATCAGGAAATTGAGGCCTTGCAAGATCCAATGAGGAAGGAAGTTGTGTTTATCCGCAAAAGGATCGACACAGTCAACAAAGAGCTAAGACCACTCGGCCTTGCATGCCAGAAAAAGGTAATCTTCATCAGGACCCCAAATTATTCACAGCAATGTTCTTCAAGCTCTTTGCATCATGATCCCAGTTTAGTAGATCAGAGCGTCTTCGTGCTCTGGGCGTAACGGTCTCAGCTAAGTCATTTGTCATTAGGAGGTTGTATTAGCATTTGAAGCTTAAGTGCGTATCTATATATTCTTTGATTGAGAGTCGATGGCGGATGGCAATTGTAAAGTGATGGGTGAAAAGTAACGGTTGAAAAATGAATCGTCGAAATTTGATGCTTTTAGTTCCAAAGAGTACAACATTTGTTATTTGATACTATGCACGTACGCGAAGAGGGTATGATCTACAACACTAACACTATATAATGGTGTGCGACGAACAGGAGAGAGCACAGAGAAACGCTGGAGGCCTCCAATGAGAAGAGCAGGGGAAAAGAGTCAACTGGTTGCAAAACTCATGGAGGTATGTTGTCAGCCTAACATGATAACAGAATCGAATTAAGTTTCACTAGTTTGATCATACGAACTAAAGGGTGATGTTGCTTGGCAGCTTGTAAGTGAAAGCGAGAGGTTGAGGATCAGGAAGCTGGAAGAGCTAAGCAAGAACATCGAATCTCTACATGGATGATCGATCGTCGTGATCAAGTTAGGCTTGCAGTGATTGTCCTGGGTTGTGACTAATGTTCATTTAACTTGGTATTGATTTTTGTTTTGAGTTTGTGAATTGGGATTGTATCTGATCTGTTTTTGTGACTTGTGGGATTTGACAATTTGTTATGGGTATGGTTTGTAATGAGATTTGTTTAGAGTTTTACCAATGATGCAGGAAGAATCATGTTTAAAATCAAACTCTCAACCACTTAATCTAACAAATACAAAAATCATTTTATCCCTCATTTTGGGAATAAATGGCACGTCACACACCAGTTTATCCCTCATTTCGACACTCCCAAACGATTGACATACAATAAAGACCTATAATTAGTCTATTAACAAGCAAATTCTATTGAAACAACAAAAAATTTAGAAATAGTATAATTATAAATTACTAATATTTTATCTGTCTTATTTAAATTATAACATTTTTATTAATGAAATGTTTCATTCAAATTATAACATTTTTATATTTAATAATTTTTTTTTCACACGAAAATATCACGGTATCACAAACATAAATTATGATGTCTATTAAACCGTTACTATTTGAATCCTAGGATTACAATACCAAGCGATGTCCTGAACGATGGACGCTGAGGTTGAGTTTGAGAGAACTGCAAACCCTAAATATTGGGTACGCCAAATCGAGGCGAATCGGTCGCTCGAATCTCGATTAGGCCTCTGTGGGTTGGTTCTTTGAGTCTACGATGCATCAATGTTGTCGCCGAAGGATCGCGCTCTGTTACCAGAAAGGTTTCCTCTGAACCCAACTCATGCTCTTGTT
Organism: Drosera spatulata; assembly: GCA_035668315.1. Taxonomy (NCBI): domain Eukaryota; kingdom Viridiplantae; phylum Streptophyta; class Magnoliopsida; order Caryophyllales; family Droseraceae; genus Drosera; species Drosera spatulata. Next base: position 11,445 of record JAOVYX010000610.1, read on the forward strand.
CTTTGATCATTCATTTTGAATCCTTTCCATCAGTGTCATCTCGATGTGGTGGTTATTGCAGGAATTGCTCATTAATTGCATTTGGATATTCTCTTTAGGCTATGCGGAAGGCGAGGGGTCGGTGATTCTGATAATAGTTTCAACTTGATTAAATTACCATGACCTTGTGTGTACTCTTATTTCTCGGTTTTCATCGTTGAGCATTCTGTTGACGTAAACCATTTTTAATCGTTATTAGCGTATTGAATTAATACCTTGCAGGTTTTTTCTTTTTTTAATAGATAAGGTATGATTCAATTGTCCATGCTGGAGATGAAAGTTAGCCTTGTGCCAAGGAACTCCTGCTTACGATAAGGATAGAGGAAATTTTCTATGTTCCCGTATCATAGATAAGGTTGCCCAGGATAATGTACTGAATACATCAAAAACAATCTCTTTAATCATTAATATGATGAGAATAAAATTATATATATCTCGATCTCCGTATATCCTACCTACACTCGGATTAATTCGGATTTGTTGCTGTAAATTGCTAATCATCCTTTCTTCCACCAATGAAAATATTATCATGTCGCACACACCCGCCAACCCATCCACACCAAACGAGCGGCAGCTCTGGGAATAGAAAAAAGAGCGCTACTATTCGCCCCCCTCACCTCACCTCACCTCTCCCATAGCTCCATTTATTTTATTTTTTTTAATTTTTTAATTTATCTTTTGTTTTTATAATATTTAAAATCATTTATAATTTTTAATATATATATCAAACATTGAAAATAAATATATATTTGAATTCTATATATCAATATTTACAAAATAAGATCAATATTAAATATAAAAAAATCATTATATTATAAATAAATACATATTAATAATACTTAAACACATACAAAATTTATCATATTCAATCGTTCCTCCAAAAAATTGTCTATCACATGGATTGATGTTCATCATTTCATTCCACAGTTGAAAACGAACTGCATAACTATCGACCCATCCTCGAACTGCATTAGATGCGATCTCCCACCATCATCTCGGGATTGGAGGTATAGGATAATGAGGATATAGAAATAATTGAACAAAGTGATTCCCGATATAAGAAATAGCTATTTCACGACGTTCCTAAACTTCGGTCGGAGGGGACCTCAATGGCAATCCGAAAAAATAGAAAAAATTGAAATATATTATAATATGATATATTTCAATATTTTTATGAAATATATTTTTTTATATTTAATATTAATTTTTTTATGGATATTAATATGTAAATTTTAAATATATAGTTATTTTTAATATTTGATATATATATATATATATATACTTAAATATATAAATAATTTTAAATATTATATAATAAAAAATAATTTAGAAAGAAAAAAAAAAAGAATGAGACTCATGGGGTGAGTTCGAGGATTAACAATTTCCTAGAAAAAAACATGAGAGGGATGAGTACTATTTGGGGGTGACTAATTAACACTCCTCGTTTTTGCTTTATTTTTTTGATTTTTTTCAAAATCGATTGTTCTTCCACTATAACTAACCACATGTCCTAGTCCTTTGTGAATGTGATAAAAGGAGTGGAAATACATGTACTATGGAAGTTGAATTTATAGACCATCCAACATAGGCAACTTTCCCAACTTTTGATTTCAGCGTTGGGTGTGTCACCTTCGCATTTTACACTGATTTTCATCGTTTTATTTAGTGTTGAGTGTGTCAGCCTTCGCATTTTAAACTGATCCACATCGTTTTAGATACGTTCACTTCTAGGTGGAAGCGCCACTCTTCATATCTGAAACTAGTTTAACGCAAGGCAGCCGCTTTGACCTCCTGAACATACACGAAACTACCAAATTTAAGCTGCTGTGTATGCACCGATATAGATAGTCGTCACTCGCCTCCCTCCTTGGTGTTAGACGCCTAGGCGGGCAGAGCGGCGTACCATGCTTAACGCTCAACCGAAGATAAAGACATCGATCGAGCATCATCTGGACCAGACCCAAACAAGGCACATAGAACCACAT
>JAOVYX010000611.1:0-13468 GCA_035668315.1 Drosera spatulata
CCAACAAGCTGGACAGGGATGAAGTATTGTTTATGCAAAATGACCATCTGAGATGAATTGTCCGTTATTCTTCTTCAGATTCCAATTCATCTTCAGCAACCATTGTATTAACCTTCGAGTCTTTATTCATCAAAACATTTGATCATTCCACCTTTCTTGAGAAAATGCTTCGGTTGATAAGCTGGTAGGCTCTTGGTTAGTATGTTTGCCACCTGCTCGGAAGAAGAAACATAAGCAAGAGAAAGAAGCCCTTCTAAAACCTTATATCTAGTAAAATAACAATCAATCTCAATATGCTTAGTCCTTTCATGAAATATGGGGTTTTGAGCAATGTTATGCAAATACATTGTCACGATGGAGTGATACAGGTCTTATATAGTTCAATCCTATTTCTTACAATAGCCTTACTAACCATGTCACCTCAAATGTCGCTTGTGACATGGTTCTATATTCAGCTTCTGAAGATGACTTAGATACTGTGCCTTGCTTTTTTGATTTCCAACTTATAGGAGAGTCACCTAGTAGCATGATGTAATCTATAACTGATCTCCTAGAAATTGGACATGATGCCCACTCTAAATCTGCAAAGCCTCTTAATTTCAGATCATCAAAGCCTTAAGAAGCATGCCTTGTCCAATTGTACCTCTAACATATCTAAGTAAATGATGCAGGGTATTTACATGGTGTTCATTTGGGCATTACATAAACTGACTAAGTGTTTGAACTACAAAAGATATATTAGGTCTTGTGTTAGTTAGGAAATTTAACTTACCTATCAATACCCTGTATATAGTGGGATCATCGAGATATGGAGAAGAATCAGATAATGATTCAATTCAAAGACAAAGAAGTTGCACATACCTTGTCTCCAGGAGAGGGAAATCGAAGTAAAAGCTCTTGAAAAAAATTCTCCCTGAGTTAAAATAACTCAAGAATCTATCAAAAAATTTCAAAGAACTAAAAAGCAAATGAAAAAGGATAATAAACACCACAAACCGACCTCAAGTCACTTGAAAACACAAGAATATATCAAAATAGTCTTGAAAGGATCAAATGATATCAGAATGGCGCAACGGAAGCATGAAAAGGTGATAACAATAAGTACGCAACATTCACAATTGTACTTGGGTTTATTCCAAATTTTCAATGTGACTTAAGTACATTCTTACTATTGAGAAAAAACTTATTTTAAGGGAGGAAGTATGTAACAACCCAAAATTTCATTAGGCATGTCGATACGAAGCTGTGGGCGCGATGGGATTAAGATGTTAAGCGTTTGTCATCATTAGTTGTCGTTACAGAATTAGGCACTCAACGTAATTAAGACGTTTGACGTTAATAGCACAAGCAGGTCGAAACGCTATAAAAAAATAAAGCGATAAAAATTAAGATAACCTAATAACACGACGATGTGCAATATAAGATGCTTCAAGACCTAAAAAATAATGTAATCACCAAGATCCTTGATTCTAAACATGCTATCAAGGTGTGATTTGAGGATATTCATCTCATTCATGTTAAACCCAGTAAGTAATATATCATCCACATAAATAGCAACCAAAGTAACGTCATCAAACCTCTTCTTAAGGAAGAGTGAATAATCGTTTTTAGATTTTTTTAAGGAAGTGTTTAGCACAGCTTGTCATACCATTGTCTTGATGCTTGTTTAAATTCATATAAGGATTTTTTAAGCTTATAAACATGGTTACCTGGATGCTCCATGCCTGGTGAGACTTTCATGTAAACATCTTCATAGAGATCTCCATATAAAAATGCATTATTCACGTCCAATTGATGTATTTTCCATCCCTTGCTTGCAGCTACGACTATGATGGTTCTGATTGTGGACATCTTCATTACTGGAGAGAATGTTTCATGAAAGTCTTCATCAGCCCTTTGTGAATAACTTATTGTTGTCAACCTTGCTTTGTATCTTTCAAGTGATCCATCTGCTTTGACCTTGACTTTGTATACCCACTTGTACCCTATTGCTTTTCTTCCTTTTAGGAGTTGCACTAAATCCCATGTTTTGTTTCTTGAAAGAGTTTCGAGCTCTTTCCTCCTCATGGCTTCAACCCAATGTGGGTGTTCTGCAGCCTCTTTATATGAGGTTGACTCATAAAAATCATCAAGAGACATGATCTACCTTTGAGCAGATGCTGATAGGCAATGGAACGTGATTAAGTTTCCTAGATACTTGGGCTTGTAGTGTTCATAATCCTTGAGAGATGATGGTGTCTTATGCACTCTTCTAAACTGCCTTAAATTATTTTGAGGAGGTGTAATAGCTTTTGGTGTAGGAACTTGTCCTAAATTTCTATTTTCAGAAAGCTCTTCCTCAGAAAAATAAAGTTTTGATTCATGGGATAAATTATTTTCCTCAACTCCATTTTCAGAAAAGGGAATAGGAAGTGGAATAGATGAGGTTCCCTTTGTCTGAGAATCAAAGGTGTAAACATCTCTTTGTTTCTCTTCCTGTAGCACTAACCGGTATGCCTGTGAGACTGAGGGTAATGGTGTGATCATCAGGATATTACCCCTCACAGTCCTATATGAGTTATTCAATCCCATCAATAATTGCATGAGCTTTTGATTTGTAACAATGCCACAAATTCCTTACTCGATCCACAGGTACAGGGAGGTATCTTCATCAAGGAGACGTCCCACAACCTCTTGATCTTGATACAGACTGATTACCCTGTGAGATTTGATATAAATCCCTTTGAACCTGAAATACCTTAGTACCCATTAACCTGTCCAAAGCGTTTTCAAGTTCGTCTCAAATCTCACAAAGCACTGTCACAGTATACTATGCTTTCAGCCATATCATTCACCACAGAGTGTAATAGTCATGAGATTATCATATTTTTACACCTCTCCCACTGCGAAAGATATGGTGAATCTACTTTTAGTTTCTTTGTGATACTCTTCACAAAACCTAACTTGTTATTCACGAGCAACGGAACTTCCACAGTCCTTCTCCAACACCCATAATTGTCCCTATCCAATGGCTTGCTTGTCAATGAGCAATTGGGATGATCAGAATGGTGCAGATAAAGTTCATCTGATGGATCGATTAGAATTTCTATGCTTGATCAATTTGGTGGCACATCTGTTGTCTTATCAGTGGGGTTTGCCATATGAGAAATCGATCAAAGAATCGAAACGAAGAAGAAGATCAAAGCGTGAATCATGACTGCTGAATTAATGCGCTCTGATAACATGTTGATTCATCGTCGTCTTCTTCGAAAATCAAGCCCTGCTTGATGAACACGAAAACAAGAACTCAAAGAGGAATGAATACATTTAAGAGAAAAAGACAAATGATTTTATTGACTTGAATGATAAATGAAATTACACTTCAGTTTTTCTTTTTATAGTCTAACCTACATTAAGATTCAAATACCTTTATATTAATTGCCTAATGATGACCTTGCCCTTACACTAAACACCTAATTACAACCTTGTCCTAAGCCTGGCCTTGTGACAATCAAAGCTTAATCGATTATGAGCACAATTACATCACAAGATACACATTTAAAGTTCTATCTCTATTCAATAAAAGGATAAATGCATAAAACCTCTTTGAACTATCTCGCTTTTGCACTTATGAAAATACCCACGTCACCTATCTATCTCTACTTTGGGGTTAATATGCAACCGTTAAATCAACCGTCAGTTTCAACCGAAATCTTTAAAACACCTCCAAGTACCATTTTCGTCCATCAAACACCGCCAAGCATCACCTCTAGCGACCAAAACACCATTAAGCACCAACTTCGTCCATCGGATACCCAATTCTAACCTATTTAATCCCGCCCATCACTTAACATCGTCTTCTCCTTCAGTTGTGAATGTGATTGCCATGTCTGATGCGGAAACAGTGGTATGCTCCACTGTAGTTCTTGTGGTGTCTGATTTATGTCTTTTGGGTGTCGGAGAAGATAGAATTGAGACAAAATTATAGTGTTATGGTTGTGATTTTGGTCAATTGTTTGCTTTTGTTGTTCTTGATGACAGAACTTACGAATACCCAACGATGAGAGTCCATGAGCGAAAATACCCAAAATTGCATCAAATTAACCTTCAGTTTTCCCCCTTCGACGATGAGAGTCCATGAGCGAATAATAGGGTTGGTTTGAGATAGTTCGGGTGGCTCAAGCCACAAAAAAGATTTAACTATTGCATATTACCCCCAAAGTACAGGTAAGTGGCGTGGGTATGTTTATAATTCGGGAATTTGAGTATAAAAGGGGGTTGATTGGAGGAGGTTTTATATATCGACGCTGGTGTTGTAAAAGATGATATAATGATTGTTGTAAGTTATATATTGAGAAATTTATATTGTAAATTGAAAAGTTTATATTATAACTTATTGAATATATATAGTCATATTTTAATTATAAAATATATTAAAAATTTGATAATACACATTCATCAATTTACAATATAAAATCGTCAATATATAATATTTACAGCATCGTCTACGCTGCACTTTACAACATATATGTATTTCCCATTTATCCCCTGAGCTAAATTCGCTTCCTGTCCCGAAGACAAGTCTGGTATATACTATAACCAGCATGGTAAACTCTGTTGACTTCCGAATAAATAAATACTCCATAAAATAAAAAATAATATCTTTCTTTTGAATTATTTATAACAGTTTGAAAGACATATCTATCAAGATGAAGTTTAATGTCGATATCAAACATCATTTTTTGAAAAATTATCCTAAAATACTAATGATAATTAAAATTATATATTTTAATCTGACGTCTGCAAAGCTGCTCAAAATACGTATTCTCGAAGGTTTGGTTTGTTTGTGGAAGGATTAAGGATAGAAACGATTAATTCAATTGTCCCCGGAGCTCGATTAAGCTCTAGCACAATTTATAAACTGTTATGATTGCACGAGAATGATATCAAAATCACTACCCGCTTCAATTGTAGTGGAAAACTTTGACTTGTATTTCAGTTGCGTGACAATCGAAGGAGGGAGTGGAAATCCTTGTTTTTATGCTCCCGGAACTGCTTGTTATCTCCCTTCTTCGTACTACATGGACGGGGTTGAGTTAGGACGTGCATGGATGTCAAATTCTGTGAAGTTTCCATTGAAAAGTTTGTGCATTGTTCTTGTTTTGACAGGGGCAACCCGCTGTTGAGGATCGAATCAGCGTACTGCCTGAGGACATCAGGGTTATCATACTATCCTTTCTGGGGATCAAAGATGTGGTGAGAATGAGCGTCCTGTCAAAGTCATGGAGATACACGAGGACTTACTTGGATAGCTTTGATTTTGGCAGCGACAAGTCTTTGGGCTGGGACGTTTATGCTCCTGGCCACCATCCCAGATTCCATTATGTGGATTGGGTAAATCAGGTTCTCAAGGCGCACGTTCTCCAGCCTTGAAAAAGTTTAGAGTATTGTATTGTCTTGGCGCAACTTCCGCTCCAGATATCGAAGAATGGGTCAACTTATGTTCGCGCAAAGGGGTGCAGGAGCTCGAGTTGAATTTTGTAGGTGGATATGCTAGACCGGTATTTTACACCTTCGGATCCATGTGGCAAAAATACCTGCCTCAAGATGTGTGCATGATACCCAATTTCACTAACCTCAGATCATTTTGTGTGGAAGGGTTAAATATAAGCTGAACTGATGTTATCTAGGTCTTTGCTTCTTGAGCGTTTGTGTTTGAGGTGGTGCAATGGTTTGGGGGGCTTGAAAGCAGTCTCATCACCCCAGTTGAAACATCTTGAGATCATAAATTGCGATGTGGACAAACTTGAAGTCTCTGCACCAAATCTCGTTACTATCGAATATTGGGGGGAGAATGGAGATGTGGTTTATAAGGATGCAACTTCACTTGTTTAGGCAATCTTCGGTAGCGACTGTATTGACCAGATGATCGCCCAAATTTCCTGCAAGTCCTTTCAACCGAAGAGACTTGAACTGAATTTAACAGTGGTGTGTTTTCTTGTCATCCTTTTTTTTTTTTTTTTTTTTTGTTCCAGATTTTTTTTCAATCGTGAAGTTTTAGTGTATTTTCCTGCTTGTAGCATGGATTTCTTTTGTGTTTCTGGTCAGGGGGATTCGATTCGGACTACTTTTCCAGTGTTTGCAAATGTAAAGCAGTTAGCGGTGAATCTTACGGTTATGATGATGAAAGTCTTCTTTTCTGGAGTTACTTGATTGATGCTTGTCCATCACTGCATGAACTGAATTTGGAGGTGAGCAGTCCTCCTTTCATATTGGTTTTACTCCATTTTTCTTATTGGAGGCGTTCATATGGTGTCAGATTTTTCATATATCATGGTTAATTCCTATGTTCCTCTTCAGTTGTCTGCCAGACGTTTCATTGATGCAGGTTGAATATTGATCATAATGAATAGCCAATGACACAAGTTTTGGTTTAGATTGATGAAAGCTGAATGCGACAGAACCTTTCATGTTGATTCTCCGAGCGAAATACTATCACCATCAGGCACTGTCAGATTTCACTGAGGCCACAACCAGCATCTATAATGAAGAGAATTTTTTTTTTTTTTTTTTTGAATGAGTTTGGCTAAGCCTAAACCAGGCTTATTATTCAATCTGACACCACCTCATGTGCTGGCATTTTTCAGGGCCATGGTGCTTGTAACGTCCAATTTCTACCGATGAGAACATAATCTTAAGCTTGGTATCAGTAATAACCTTAATTCCTTGCCTGAGGCTTAGAGCTGTTCTGTCCTGGATTAATGTTTTTAATGACACAATATCAGTAATTCTTCTCAGTCCTTGCGCGTTGAAAAGAAATATGTATACGTTATGTTTAAACGATGAGAGAGCTGATTTCACCATGTCGACTTTTCTTATGGTGGTTTGCTGGTTGAGTGGATGGAATCGGAGAAAGAGATTGGACGCAGATTGAAGGCTGTCAAGAGAGTGGTAAAAAGGCGAGTGGAGGGGAGCAATTGCATACACCCAAGCTTGGAGGTCGTTCATATGACTGGATTTGCTGGGTACAAGGCGGATGATGAATTGATTTCCTATCTAGTGAAAGGGCTCCCATGCTTCAAAAATTAACTTTGGATTCTCGCTCTTCCTTGGACATAGAAGAGAGACTCCTTGAGTGTAGTGATACAGCCAGAGCTAGAGCTAGCGAACGACGTGCAGAAGGGCTTGTGAAGAAATTTCCCGCTTTATGTGTCAGTGGTTATTTAGATGAATGTCTTCCCTTGTTTAAAGGATGAAGCCAGTCCTATTCGAGGACCATATTCTTTGCTTTAAGCTATGTCACGTGTTGTATTTTTTTTATCAATGTCGAAAAATAATGTTATGTGATTATTTGTAGTGGGATAAAGTATAATTTGGTTCATCTCTTTGGCCTTCTTGTCTTGTGTTTAGCTTCATCGTATTTACAGGTTCAACTCTTTGCAGGTGATGGTGTACTATTAGAAGCGGCTTAGTGTCATAGGTCAAGTTTTCACCTAATTTTTTCCACATGTATGACCTTATTTGGCGCAAATCAGTTAGCCTAATAACGTTCTAAGATCTCGTCTCAGTCGTCCAAGGCATGCACGCACATCACACGCATGTAAAGGGAAAATCACAAAAACATGCACAGTGTTTACAAGATTTCTCACAAACATTTATTATAAACCCAATTACAACATAGGATTTTCTCCGCCCGAGCACGACTCTTCACGAACAATTGATTGAGCCGTGCCAATATCATGTTACGAGCTTTCAACCTCGCCAGGACAACAGCTGCAGAGAGTGTCAGCACCAACACATTTGTCGACAAAGTTCAAAATCACATCCAATCAGGAATCCGAAGCTTCAAGTACTGATAAATTACACTATAACTTAGTATACGACAAATAAATACAAGGCGGCATTATTTTGCAGTAGGCCAAGAGGATCCTCCTGATGGAACCATGGAAGTTCCGCCTCCTACTAGGGCATAAAAGGTGCTGGATCGTAAGTTAGGATCAAGTAAACAGCACTGTACACATGTAAGCAGCTATCCGTTGATTTTCTTCCTTGACCTCCTGGATTGCATGAGATCAAAGGACCACGGCCGATTTCTCCGCAGCAAAACATTCCGGCTAAGGGGATTCCAGGGAAGTTCTTCAAGATGGGGGCACTATCGACATTAGGTTCTCCGAAGAATGATTCACCTCGGCCACAACATGTGAACACGAGAGCGCCTATGACTTCTTTACCTCTGGTCATAGAAGCATTTGTCGTGGTAGGACAATCGTTGATCTTTGACATATTTTTCCATATTCTGAAGTCTTCAGAAATATCATTGCATGATGATAGAGCGAGCTTGTAATCAGGTACATGAAAGCGAAAGGAATCTCCCGTCTTGATATCTAAACCACGAAGGTAGAGGTACTGCTCATCCACACTGCATCAGAATCACCATCACTTCAATGCAAAAGGAAGACAGAAATAATATAAATGTGATTATAACGAGCAGATGCAATAATCCTTGTGATTTAAGACACCGACACTAGAATTAGTTTGGTGATTGCTCTAATACGAACCAACTTATCCATCACCTCAGCAGTATTCGGAAGTAATTTATGATCCAACTTATCCAACGCATACGTCAAAAGAAAAAGATAGGATGAACAAAATATGAAAAGAAGAAATTCCAAAGAGCTTTAAAGTTACTTACTCTAGGACGTGATGATAAGCCAAAGAAGTTTTCAGTTTAACCTTCTCGGAGCCAAAAGAGCACTTCCTTCTCTTTATAAGTCCAACAAATAAATCAGAATCAGTAACACCTTCTACCTGTCAAATTACAATAAGAGCATCTATGCATATTAGGACAGGAGAAATTCACTCATGAAAAATACAGACACTTCGTGAAGAATTTCAGGCCAGTTTGCCAAGGTTTCCCTGCCTATCCTTTTCGACCAGATCAATCTACTTCAGCAAATAGACAAAAATTAAAAAAATTAAAAATTAAAGCCATTTAAAGACTCCACCAAAGATTGGAAAATTTGTGAGAGATAAGGGTGTGCAATATCACCACCTCCTTTGATTTCCCTTGCATTTCAAACAATAAAATCAAACAAATCACAAAGTCAGTGAGAGATACCAATTTTCATATAATCAGTAATTTAAGAAGTACAAATTTTTTGTAGTCATGTACATGAGTATGAGAAGGAAAACAAAAAAAAACCTTGCCTTTAAACTTCTTAATTATGTATATCACTCCCTCTCTCTCATGAAAAGTGCACTTTTGACACTATTCAGCACGCACTTTGACGAGCTTCGTTTTATCATTACATAATATAAAAACGAATTTTTTTAGTGTAGGTTATACTTCACAACAAAAAATATCAGAAGTGTCTCACGAAAATTTTACAAAAATATCATTTAATTGTCCCGCGAGACGAGTCAAGTTCACGTCGATATGTGTGCACTGTAAAAGTGTTGCACTCTTCATGAGACGGGAGAGAGTATATTGTAAGAGGACGTACCTCATTATCAAGATCATCTAACATTTGACGCCCATCAAATATCTGATCATTTCCTTCTCGTTTGCCAGTGATCCATGTACAAGAATCGCGGCTTCTCACTTTGACAGAAACGGCTTTATAAGTCGGGCCTACAGCAGCCGTGCCGGATGTCAAGGAGAGATGGAATTCAGTTCTCCCTATCCCTGCTGGAAAATCAAATGAGGCTCTGAGCTATAGAACACAATGTACCCAAAAAGCAACCCATTAGTCATAAAGAATCACGGCTTCTCACTTTGACAGAAAATTCTCTTGTCTTACACATAAGCAAAAGTGCGGCTATTTCCAACAGATTTTGTTGTGGGTAACAGTTACACAGAGCATCAAGGTAGAACAGAAGAGCCAAAAGTACATAATGTATACCTTTGAGCTTAGTTTTATCCCTGGCAATTACAAGCGCAACAGCATCACATTCACTTGAACTTGAAGCCTCGCTCTTCCAGTTACCACAACTTGTGTACTTGAACCGTCCTCCCTCATTGCCAATAAGAAGTGAATCCGCAGACAATGCATAGTCTGCAGAAGTATATAATTTACTGAAACTAAACAAAGCAAAAATGTATAATACATTTCAAAGTAAGAAACCATGACTGAAGCAATCAAGTATCGACACAAAAACATTAGAACCACTTTGTAACCATCGATACTATTGAAAGCTATATTGGTTCCACCAGGCAAAAATGAGCAGAAACCTAAAAAAGAAGAAGCAAATCAAAAAATGAAGAGCTACTAAAATACCCGTAGACGCGTAGTCGTTTAGACATGTAGTTGTCGTTTAGACATGTAGTTGTACACGACTACACGTAACGCGATTACTTTTTCAAATTCTATTTGAAGCATGATCTAGATACTGTTGCAGTGCAGAGGCTTCCAGACGCTAAAGGCAACAGCAAATATGCAAGACGACCATATTTTTCTGTAAAAAAATTCTACTCGACTAGAAAGACAAAACTGAGGTACTTACCCATCTTGCTAAGAACAGGCTTCATATCACAGGTTGGATTCTGCAGTATTATGATGGCATCAAGCTTAATACTACTGGTATGAAGCAAAGAGTGTAAATCCAAGCATTTTCACTATACACAACAATGCACTCACTCCAATCATTATTATTGCATCGGCAGACGTGGGACCCGAAACACTAGCAACATAGTCCCTGATATCCATGATAAACTGGTCGATCATGGGTCCCTACAATCACAAGGATCGTGTCAAACCCTAAGCACAAAAATCCTAAACACCATCTAAATAATGCAAACCATAGCCAAGTTCAACCTGTAACGTGTACCTGTGAACGATACATTGGAATAACCTCGAGTTTTAGCCCAGGCAAGTATCCGACCGTCAATAAAATCCCCGGTCTATGTCTTTCATCAATGTCAGACATCATATCAAAGTTCTCAAACTTCACCTGTACAAACATCCACCAATCCGCAAACCAACACAATTCAAGATATCAACACCACTTCCAAACTAAGCTGAGGTCAGAGTAAACCGGAACCAGTGATGAATTCAGAAACCAACAATCACCAGTTCAATACCTCACGCAATTCATCAGTTTTGACATCTCTGCCAATAATCCCACTCGCTTCACAAGTAATTATCGGAATCCTCGAATGAAACTTCTCATCAATCTATACACCAAACATACAAGAGTCAATCAAACAAACAAACTCTCCATCCTTCAACAAACAGCATAAAAAACAGAAACTGATCACATACAAGTCTGTGAGCATCCTCCAATCCATAAACCGTATACTCGATCGCGAGAATCGCAAACATCGGTTTCATCGGCCTCGCCAGCACCTTCTCCACAATCTCCTCCACCGCATCCTACAAAATTTCACCTCACCACATCAAACTCAATCCAACAAAATCATCAACACAAACACACAAGACAATCAATCGAACAATCGATCTGAAATCATGATTCCACTGACCTCGAGGGACGGATTCAGCGAGAGAGCGGAGGCGAGGAGAGGCCGCGACAGCACGCGGCCGCAGACGGCGTTCCAAGTCCGGCTAACGCAGGCGGCGGAGGCGAACGACGGGGACGGAAGCTTCGATAGAATGTTCTGGAGAATATCATCGCCGATTCGACTCATCGCGTCGGATTCCACCGCCATCGTCGCCGACGATGACATTTTCCGGCGAGGATTTGTGATGAGGAGAGTGTGAAACGATGTCCTTTTATTCGTGGGAATGGGAGGTTGGTGGACCGTTGAAGTTGGACCGGAGATTGGGGACCGGTGTGGAGAGGACTGACCGGGTTGACCGGGCACGTGGCGGATTGTGGACTGCAGATGGAAGTGTGGTGTGCTTGGGCGGGTTAGTTTTGGTCTTTGGTCTTTGATGATTTGGGCCGGATCGGGTTCTTTTTGAACGGGGGAGAAGTCAAGAGTCAAGACCACTGGTGTATTTGTTCGTTGAAGACCAGTTTCTCGGTCAATTGGGATGCAATCTGTAAATCTGGTGTAAATCAATAGAGATACTCCGATGATACAGAATTTTGGTTGTTTAATTGGATTTATATGAGCTCATCATTAGATTAACATAATTAGATAGAAAAATAATAGTTTTATTGATAAAAACGTATCTCATTGATAATATGATATATTTATTGATAAAAATATATATTTCATCTCAAAATCTTTAGTAAAAACAATATCTTTGATTTGTTTCTCTCATATGATAATATGATATATGACTCTTCCTTGTTCAATCCCCTTGTTCTAAAATCTCCTTCTACCTTGTACTCCATGCCGAAGACAAAGGTAACTACAAGTCTATAACCATGCCCTATTCGTTAATACTCCCCTGTTACTTGCTTTTGTGTGGCTTTTATCATTGTATCTTGACTGCATTTAATTTAATGCAATCCGTAACAATAAGGTTTCTGAGTTGAATATATCTTAAGAACTAAAAATCTTAACTGAAGTAAACTAATGGGTTTTTAGTTAGCACAATAAATTTGAGAAATGAAAGGTTCCACCGAAACTAAGAGACTATGAACCAAACCAAACTTTTTGGATGCACCAGGGAATATTGATAGTACTAGTACGCTACATGGGGAAAAGCAGAAGACAAAAACAATAATAATTAGATGATGATTTGGTTGTCCAATATGTTATCGAGGCTGTTGGAGTCTAGAATTTGATCAATCGAACTAAACCAAACCACCGCCGGACTACTGGACTATACTAGCATCGTGAGACTGAGATTCGCGATAACAGAGTTGAGATGTGAGGAGACTATACGAGTTCAGCAAACGGACGCAACAATGATCCATGATCGACTTCTGGGTATCTATCACCTTGAAATATTACTCTTCGTCCATGAACTAGAAGCAATCATATATGTGCAAAAACACGGTAATCTGATAAAATATATTGATCAATTTCAATTTTCAGGGTTGAAGGCATTGTGCTCGATGGAGAAGCAAAGGAATCTGACCAATGTCATCTCAAGAACTGAACTACTTGTCCCCGTATTCAAAAGGCATGTACCCCTCCATCCTCTACCTGTTAACTGTCATTTTTAGTTAGTACTACTTGGCAGGGTAGATCACGCGATCAGGGTCGTATCTTGTAGAGGCGGAATAATTTTGTTTTTGTAATGGTAAAATTTGCTACTTTTCAATTTTCTACTATTAAAGTATATCATCCCATCTAACGAAAAAAACAAACATCAAAAATATCATCCTACTCTTCAAAAAAAAAAAAAAAAAAAAACCACAAGAAAAAAAATTCTCAAAAAATATAAAAAACCCAAAATATTTTCCAGCACATATAACAAAGGAAAAATAATTCCATTACATATAATTTTAAGTTTTAATAATCCTTCATCTCCTCCGTCTGTCTACCACTCACTCCCTCCACCATCGTCACCAGTGTACCACTCACCTCCGCTTCCTTCGCCAAGTCCTGCTCCATACTACTCGCCACCGCCGC
>JAOVYX010000612.1:0-13466 GCA_035668315.1 Drosera spatulata
ACATGGCCAAAAGAAGTTCGAAAAATTGCTGCAGATTTACTGGTGAATCCTGTCCAAGTTAACATTGGAAATGTGGATGAACTTGTTGCAAATAAGTCGATCACACAGGTTTTGCGTTGGTTTTACTTTCTATAATTATTTTCTGCCTGCCAAATTTTTTTATGTAAAGCGAGCTGCATATGAAGCTAGCAATGTTCTTTCGATTGGTTGGTTTGGGTAGAAAAATGGTTTTAAGTTGGTGCTGAATGCTGCCACAGATTGTTGAGGTGCTCCCTCCTATGGATAAGCAAAGAAGGTTAGATCAATTATTACGATCTCAAGAGCCTGGATCGAAGGTAATTGTATTCTGTGCGACTAAGAAGATTTGCGATATGCTTGCTCGAAGCTTGGCCCGCCAATTTGGAGCAGCTGCAATACATGGTGATAAATCTCAGAGTGATAGAGACTATGTGTTGAATCAATTTCGCAGTGGGAGGTCTCCGGTGCTTGTCGCTACAGATGTTGCCGCACGAGGTTTGGACATCAAAGATATCAGGTCAATAAACTTTATATTTTAAAATTAATGCTTGATTCCTTAATTTATGTTCCATCCAAATTTTATCCGTTTAAAGACATTATGATTGGAGATGACATCAAGTCATGAATGACATGCTGTGATTGTCTCATTCCACCGTAAGCATGTCAATCTGATACTCCTATCCTATGTTTTGTATGAGTACTACAGGGTAGTGATCAACTTTGACTTCCCTACTGGAATCGAAGATTATGTTCACAGAATTGGTAGAACTGGAAGGGCAGGTGCCACTGGAATGGCTTATACATTCTTCTGTGAGCAAGATGCGAAATATGGTGCTGATTTGATAAAAATTTTAGAAGGTGCTAGTCAGAGAGTTCCGCAAGAACTTCGAGCTTTGGCTGCTCGTGGTGGTGGAATGGGCAAGTTTGGACGGAGATGGGGTTCTGGAACTGGTAGTTATGACGGTGGTAGAGGTGGTAGAAGTGACATGGGTCGAGGTGGTAGAGATGGAAATTCAAGTGGTTATGGTCCTGGCAGATCGAACAGAGGAGGTCGTGGAACAGATTCACGCGACAGGTATCTTTCAATTATGTTATGGTTTATTATGTCTGCCATGACTGTTCCTTGCATCACAATTTGTCCGTTGTTCTTTTCACTCCTTTCTGGTTTATAAAAGCTTAAAAATGTGGGGAATGCTCCAATTTTAAAAGAAGGGTCTGTAGTAGTGGTAGAGTGTGAGTACGCTTCACACTTGAATAGAAGGCATAGTTTCAGATCTCAACCTCTTTCATACAGATGATGAATAAACGTGATCGTTATTTTGAAACATCATTAGTAAGCACCCGTTGCAGTACGCATACTGTGTTCTTACATGCAGAAGGCTAGTTTTGGTGCAAAATATGCTCTTTTTCTTACCATCGAGATTTTAACATTGTATTCCATTTTGTGGAATGTGGAGTTAAGAGGATCCACCTATTTTTAAGAAATTGATTCTATCTGGACTACTCTTGGGCAGTCGTTCGTACTGGGATTCAAATACATTGACAGCTGCTTTTATGGTGATTGCTGTTCTCATGATCATCTAAGAATAGGTTGTTGTTGCTTACTTGCTTTTATCATTGTGTTGCTCGCATATTTGGCAAGAAGTGGTTTATGATATTTGGTCTGAAAGCAGCTTGCATGTTCACGGCCTTCTTATAGCAACTGTATTTTCTTGTTGATTCCGACATATCTTTTGATGTGGAACAGATATGATGGCTATGATGCTGATACTCGTGGAAGGTATGATAAAGGTTACCACTCTAATGGTGTTCGTGCTGGAGATGATCTAGACAACAAGCTCAGTAGTGGCCGCAATCGCAGCCGCAGTCCTAAAAGGTATGTGAAAGGGGTCCTCCTGTATCCAATTAAACCCAGTTTTGTTTCTGTCAAGTGATGATGAAATAATCTCAGTTTTGTACCAAGCCTCCTTCAAGGCATCAACCCATACTTACTTCGTGGATCACTACCTAATGACTTAATAATGATGCAGATGGAGATGATTATGATGCACTGCACAAAGATGATGCCCATTGTGCAGCTTCTCGGCGCAATGGCCCTCATTCCGCTGTTGTAAGGGGTGCTTCTATGCATATCTTAGGGAAGAGGATGACGATGATTCATTTGGATATTAAAAGCTGTGTCGTACTATGTGGTGGTAGATTGAGAACTACTGATATCAGTAGAAGTATTCTAGAATTCTATTGCATTTGTCTCTTAGTCGAGATTAAGTACGCGATCCATTGGTACAGACTTGCTAGATGAATTCCCATAGAAGGGCGAATCTCATTTGCCCCAAACATTGTTGCACTTGATTTTTGTCTCCCTATGTGGAAGGGGTGAAGATTGATATTATAAACTTGTGTTCATGAAAAATGTACCAACGGTTTGTATACGAGATGAGCAAGTAGTTTCTTCAGTGTTGGTCGTCATCAGCATGTATCTGGTGCCTTCCTGGTTCCAATGTGTTCACGTATAAGACCACGTAACGGGAAACTTCAGGTTAACAGGAACGGAAGGCTGCCTATGAGATGCATATGCTTGTGTTTTTTTTTTTTTTTTTTTAAACGACTTGTGTTCTTTTTTTGGTAACATGTATACTTGTGTTCTTATAGTTTCATTTCGAAGATAAATTTTGAACGGCTATTGTATGGAGGGAGTATGAACCTTCCATCCCCAACAGGAAAACATGTTGCTGTCGGCTTTGGAAGAGGAATAGCGTTTACGTTCTCATTATGAAGAAAACATGTTGCTATCGTCTATCATATGTATTATGTTTAACTCAATTCATGTTGAGTCTTATCACGTTTTCTTGTATCGTTTCGACCTCTTTTCATTCATAATTGTATTGATTTTGATCTTATTTGCTATACTTGCGAGCTTTGATACCTCGTTGTGTTGAAAACGGAGTGTGATCGAGCAGAGACAAAGCGAGATGAAAGAGGCGAAGTATTTGGTTCAGGGTGACACTCAAAGCGCCCGGACGCAATGTTATCCCAAACCCGGACGTCATTCATCGAGAAGACATTGCTTCAAGAAAAATACTGAAGCGTCTGGGCGCAATCTTGTGCCACGCCTGACGCGATGCCTAAATCTCAGCAACATTACTTCAGTGAAAAGAACAAAGCGTTCGGGCGTCGTGTACAGCCATGCCCAGGCGTGTGCTTCAAGAATCCCCTGTGCCAAAATAAATATAAATACTTACTTTTGGTTCCAAAATCAGGGCATCTATCATCATATATGATAATTGACGAAAACCTAGGGTTGAGAGCGGATTTCTTGGAGGGAGACGGTTACGATTCATTGGGAAACAAAGCAACATCAAGGGACTTCATCAGAGCGAACCGGATTCTGTCTCGATATCGATTTAGCGTTCTTGACTTGTTTTGATTAACACTTGTACTATGATGATTTTCATGCACGTTAAGTGTTTGTTGTATTGTCTTAGTACTCGAATCATGAGGTAAACCTTTTATTAGGGTTGTGATGTAGTCGGATGTTTGTATTGATGTTACTCTTATGTTGTTAATTTAGTTTTGATTGTTTTGTGGTTATGATATGTGGTTGTGCTTAATGTTTAGATAAATTGATCACTTGTTGTATGATTTATTGTATGATTTGAATCCGAGAGGATAGTTTTTATCGAGAATTTGACCACATGTCCACACGTTGAATGCGAGATCGAGAGATTATTTGCATGACGTGCGAGATACGCTAGGAACCCCCGAATTTCATGCTTACCGCAACATGACGGTCTCTTATCGAGAGATGTTAAAGGTGGCGTTTGGTTTGACGTAGTGTAGGACTTGAGAGAGAATAGATTACACCTTATGGGTTCGTCTATAACCACGATTCATGATTAACTATTAAAACGATATAGTAATTAGATACAATCAGAAGATAAGTCACAATCGTACTCCCTTTCACATCTACAACCCGATCTTCTATCGTTGTGTTGTTGATTTCAATTAGCTAAATTTAGTTAGTAGAATCTTTAGTGTCACGTAACAACTCATCACGCTTTGATTGTACCCAAGGAACACTATTCATATTTCGATCGTTACATCTAAGTCCTCGTGGGACGATAACTCATATACTCACTTTTATTACTTGCTACGACACATACAGTTCCGTTTAAGCGTGATATACAAAGTCGCGAACAAGTTTTTGACACCGTTGTCAAGGACTTAGTCTCTATCATCGGAGTCAATAGTTTCATTGCGACTAAATATTATTTTTTTTTTCCATTTCTTTTCTTGTTTTCCCTATCTTACATCTCTTACAATCCATTGAGTTTGTGTTGTGTAATTGTGCTCTTTGTAGGTGACTCCTCTTGTGCATGGAACAGTTGCTTCACGATCCACTACATCCTCTCAATCCTGAGATTGAAAGGACCTTCAGGTAAAACCGCAAGCAACAAAAAGCATCTTCTCATACATTATCATCATCCATGGATCTGCAAGGCATCGACAACCAACTCTTGGGGGATGGGGCGCAACACTACGCTCCCCATCTTCTAAACCAGCTGGTAGATCTTCAACCTCAGATTCAAGCTGCAATCCAAGTCGCGATCCAAGCGGCTCTTGCGGGATTCAATCAACCACCGTCAGCTATGCCAACTATGAGAAAGCAATGCCAAAGGTGCTCAATGAATACAACGCCATCGTAACTCCAAACATTGATACAAGGAACTTCGAGATCAAGTATTCTCTCATCAACATGATCCAAGACGAGCCATTTAGTGGACTTCCAAGTGAACGTCCCAACAATCACTTAACCAAGTTCCTAATGAAAACGAACACAATCAAGGTGGTGAATGGTGTAACGGAGGAGGCAATCCGACTCTTTCTCTTTCCCTTCTCCTTAAAGGGGAAGGCATCGGAGTGGCTTTTCAACCTTCTGCAGGCTTCTATTCACACTTGGACCGACATGGCACAAAAGTTTCTCGCGAAGTTCTTCTCTTCAGCCAAGTCCGCCAAGCACCCGAACTGATATCACCTCCTGTGCTCAATATGATATGGAGACTCTTCATGAAGCATGGGAGAGGTTCAAGGAGTTGCTCAAGAAGTGTCCTCATCATGGGCTACCCGACGGAATGCAAAATGAAGAGCTTCTTCAAGGGGCTCCACAACAAACTTCGGGTATCTCTTGATGTAGCGGCCAAGGGATCATTCATGAACCTCAACTATAGGACGGCATGGGACTTGCTCGACTCCATGACGGATAGTTCTTATCAATGGTCGGGTGATAGACATGTTCACAAGAAGGCAACGGGTATGCTAGAGCTTGACATGGTGACTTCCATCATGAAGTAACTCGACGCCCTCACGAAGCAAGTGAGTGCTCTCTCCGCTAGCTCTTCAAATGCATAAGTCAATGCCATGCAAGCACCCTCACCTTCTACTTGTGACATGTGTGGAAGATCTCATGGAAGCAATGAATGTCACTTACACGCTCATATGATGCAAGCTCAAAAGATGGAGCAAGTGGCATATGGACAAGGCTTCATGCGTCCCCCACAAGGCAATAACAACTTTTACGACCCGAACAATGCTAGGAACCATCCGGGATTCTCATGGAAGAACAACCAACCTGCTCTCACTCCTTCGGGTTTCAATCTGAACCCTCCTCAACCATCCAAGTCCAACCTTGAAGATGTTTTGGCTCAGTACATAGCTAAGATGGATGAGAATTTCCAAAGGCATGAGAATGAAGAGCACCAGAGAACAAGAGAAATCAAATAAAGAGCACTTAAAGACATCAAAGCAAACTATAGACAGAAGTACATAAGCAACTCAGAAGAGAGGATAAGGCAAACATTAAACAAGACGAAAAGGCACAATAAGAATAACTAAGTGACCATCCATTCCCTTTCCCCCTTTTGACATCAGCAAAAAGGTTAAACTACAAGCCATCTGCAAAAAGAGTTGTCATCAGCCTTCAGGTCAAGTGACACCTATTTTGGGAGAATATGCAAAGTCAAACACAGTAAGTCATAATTACGGAATCCAGAAAGTCAAATAGTATATACCATAACAGCTAGAATTTAAAACATGAGATGTTCAAAACAAGATAAAGGCTAAATCAAGGAAGAGAGAGCAAGGAACAGGGCTGGATTATTTTGTGGGATTGAAGGAGGCCATGTATTTGAAGGTAGCCAAGAAGAGTCCAAGGCAACTTTAAGGTCAGCAATTATCGTCTCCTAGTTAGCCAGCTTCTTCTCCTGAATAATGATATCCTTCGATTTCTTTGAACATTCTGCGCAGTCAATCCTCTGTCCAGGTTTTGATGAACCAGCTCCTTGAGCTGATCCAGTTCTCTTCCATTCACCTCTCACTTTCTTAAATCCGATCAGGTTCATGTATCCCTCGTCAAAGTCGCTAGTCTTATAGGGTTTGCGATTGTCCTTCAGTTTCACAACGCCCATCTTCTTCAATATCTTGGACAGCCAAATCCTATTAGGCAAAGTATGACTCCAGTGATGTTTGGCATATAACATGTGGTGCATCATTAACAGGGGTAGATTAACTTCCTTATTTTGACACAGTAGCTCCATGATAGTCAGATCTAAACCATTAGCTTCATTCTTTCTTGAAGATCTGGGAACAACACCTCGAACCATCAGAGAAAAAAGCAACCGGTTCTCATCTGTCATTAAGTTGATGTTGACTGATTCAGCTTTGGTCAGAGCCTCATTACCACTGAACTTCTTCGAAATGCTTAATGGATTGATCTCAGGCAACTTGGGCCATTCACCCTTTCCATAGTTCCTAAATCCAGAAGCAGGAATACCCAAATGCACTGCTATGATATCATCCGTAAGAACCACCTCTTGTCGCTTGACCCGACTCTTGAGCATGAATCGATTCCCACTTAACTTCAGTTTGCTGACATTTTCATAGAACTCATACACAGCCTCTGGATGCATTAGATTCTCAGACTCAAATAACTCATTCCACTTCTGCTGTTCTAGGGTAATCTTAAGCCACTCCAAACCATTCTGTACCAGCCAAATCGACTTAATAATTTTACCTGGTAAGATTGCTCAGTTTGATAGGGCTTTGAATTTCCCTTTCTTCTCCTATTCTGACATCTCAGCCTACATAACCGGTTCATCAGCATGAACCTCCTCAATGTCATCTTCAGATGCACTCTCAGCTTCATCTTCTTTTTCGTTTTTTTCCTCATCCACATTAGACAATTGGGGTTTCTTTCCCTTTCCTATTTCTCTCTTTTTCATTACTACTTCATCATCATTATCAAAGTCACTATCGTGAGACTCTTCTGATTCAGAATCATCAGCAATCGGAGCTTCACCTTTCTTCCCTTTCATGATCTGTTCCTCCTCACCACTGTAGTTCTCAGTCTCCTCCTCTTTTGTTTCGGATTCGGAGCCCTCTTCTTCTTCTTCTCCTAGGTAGTCTGATCCAGAATCAGACTCAACGACCTGGGGTTTTCTTTTCTTTTGTGTTGTTGGTTCCAAAGGAGTGGGCTTCCTCTTTCCAGCTTGTTTGATAGAGCTGATCATGAACTGACCCTTTGGGAAGGTCTGGTTCCTGTGACTGAATGACTGAATCTTACACCGGGTGTAATCAGTCTTGGCTCAGCTGCCTTCTTTGCTTTCTTTGGAGTGGTAAATTGTTTCTTGATATTCTTCACAACAGAAGTCAAAGGATCCATTGCCTCGTTGAGAGTGTCCAACTCTGGAATATCACCTTCTGTCACTGCAGGCAGCTCAGTGCGTTGATTTGGTCCTTCGCATGACTTGGTTCCCTCTAAACAGTTGCACTCTCTTTGTCTCCCTTCTTTACTATCTTCTTCTTCTTTCCTTTCTCCTTTCCAGTACCTCCAATTGTCACCTTCACTGATTCCCCCTCACCTTGTGCATGTTGGGTTTTGAGATCAGAGGAAATCTCTGGCGCCTTCGCAGGTTCTTTGGTAGGTACCTCGTTATCCATCTCCTTCTCAGTATCCTTCTCTTCTGACTCATTATTCTTCCCAACACCAACACCTTTTCATTCAGATCTGACACCGCGACTTTTTGATTGACAACAGGAGCCTACTCATGAACCCGTTCAGATTACGGTTGCGATGTAGTATCCTGATTCGGTTTTGGTTCATTGGCTCTGCTGCTTCTTCTCTTGGCTTTGTCGGCGGATTGGATTTTGGAATTTTTGGGGTTTTTTGAGCTTTGGATTTTATTTGGCTTTTAGGTTTTGACGATTCAGGAGGTTGAGTTTCGATGGATTGTGTCTTTCCTCTGGTTTTCGCCATGGTTGGATATGAAAGATTGGTGATTTGGAGAAGAGAGGAGATTTGTGAAGATTTGTGGACTGATTCGAGGTTTTGATTCAGTTTTGCAAGGTGAGTGGGTGATTGTGGAGTTAGTGGGCAGTTATGATGGTATGCGGAGAGTTTCACGGGAAGTAAGATACGCATGTCAACAGAATGGCTGAATATTCGGCTGATTGGATAGGCTAAATTCAGATTTCAAATCATTTTGGATCTTTTGAGGAGGGAAAAAAAAATACATCTCACATAATATACCATAACGGCAAGGTCTTAAAAATTTGACATCAGATATCACGCAACTATAATAGAATGTCTTTGTTTGCATACCTCATATAAAATATACTCACCCAATCTGACTTCATATGTCCCCTGAAGTTACAGTCAACTGCTGCTATATACTCAGCTTCTGTAGTCGACATTGCAACACAATTTTGTTTCTTTGAACACCAGAAAATCAAACATGAACCGATTCTATGACATGTACCAGATGCGTTTTTTCTGTCAACTAAGTAACCAGCAAAATCTACATCAGCGTATCCTACAAGTTCAAAGCTCGCTCCTTTAGGATACCATAATCCTAATTTTCGAGTTCCATTCAAGTATCTAAAGATCCTTTTCACTACTTTCAAGTGTGATTCTTTTGGATTGGCTTGAAAACGAGCACACAAACACACACTAAATACAATGTCAGGTCTACTTGCTGTTAAATATAAAAGGGATCCAATCATACTTCTGCATTCTCTCTGATCCACACTCTTACCTCTCGAATCCTCATCCATTTTGCAAGCAGTTGGAATAGGAGTATCGCATGCCTTGGCATCCACCATCTTATATTTCTTCAAAAGTTCCACTAGGTACTTGTGTTGATGAATTCAGATTCCATGCTGGGATTGCTTGATCTGTAATCCAAGAAAGAAGTTTAACTCCCCCATCATGCTCATTTCAAACTGTTCTGTCATCAACCTGGAGAACTCATCACAGAGAGATTCATTAGTGGCACCAAAAATTATGTCATCTACGTAGATTTGGACCACTAACAAGTCCCGATTCTTGTTTTTTGTTTTGATAAACAGTGTCTTGTCCACTTCTCCTTTCCTGAAACCATTGGAAACTAGAAAGTCAGATAATTTTTCATACCAAGCCCTAGGAGCCTGTTTTAAACCATAAAGAGCTTTGTCTAACTTATATACATAATCACGATTAGACGGATCTTCAAAACCAAGTGATTGTTCTACATACACTTTCTCTTTTAAGTTACCATTCAGAAATGCATTTTTGACATCCATTTGGTAAAGCTTAAAATTCATGTATGTAAAAAAGCAACCAGTAGTCTAATGGCCTCTACTCTTGCTACAGGGACAAAAGTTTCTTCATAATCAATGCCTTCTTCTTGATTGTACCCTTTAGCAACTAGCCTAGCCTTGTTTCTTACTACCACATCAAAATCATCAAGTTTGTTTCTGAATACCCATTTAGTACCAATGACAGGATGGTCTTTAGGTCTAGGTACTAAACGTCACACTTTGTTTCTCTCAAATTGATTAAGTTTCTCTTGCATAGCACAAATCCAATCATTATCTTGTAATGCATTAGAAACATCATGAGGTTCAGTGTGAGATAGAAAGACAGAGAATGCCCAAACATTAATATGTTGATTTGATGATGATGTCTTGGATCTTGTCTGAACTTCTTTGTTCAGTCCACCAATCACTTGATTCAGTGGATGTAAACTTTTGTACTTCCAGTTATGAAGCATCAGATCCTCAGCTTGATCAGGGTCTTGTGAGGGCTGGTCTTCTTCAAACAGTCTTGCCAGTGATCAGTCTTCAATGACTTTCTCCACTTCCATTGTTCTGGAATCCTTCTTGATATTCACAGCAAGATCATCATCATCCTGCAGTAATTTCGAAGTTGAATCAATCTCATCAAAAAGCGCATGGATACTTTCTTCTACACACATGGTTCTCTTGTTGTAAACCTTATAGACTTTACCGTGAAAAGAGTATCCTACAAACACAGCCTCATCACTTTTAGCATCAAACCTCCCAAGATTATCTTTACCATTGTTTAGCACATAACAAGTACAATCAAATTTCCTTAAGTGTGCTATGTTAGGTTTTCTTCCAAATAAAAGTTCATAGGGGGTCTTTTTAAGAATTGGTCTGATCAAGGCTTTGTTAAGGATATATGCTGCTATGTTGATAGCTTTTGCCCAGAAATTCCTTGGTAGATTACTGTCCAGCAACATGGTCCTTGTCATTTTTTCTAAGGACCGGTTCTTGCGTTCTACCACACCATTTTGTTATGGTGTGTGTGGGACTAAGAAATTATGACCCACTCCGTTTTTCTTGCAATAATCAATGAATGAGGCATTATCAAACTCAGTTCCATGGTCTGTTCTTATAAAAACCAATTTATGCTCAAGTTGGTTTTTTTCGAATGAAGCTTTCAAATTCTTCAAAAGTATAACTCTTATTGGTAAAAAACATCACCCAAGTAAATCTGGAATAGTTTTCAACAATAACAAAAATAAACCAACTTCCTCCTCTACTTCTTACTCTTATTGGACCACACAAATAAAGGTTTAGATGTACTTACCACTCCTTTTGCTTTGATTGAGGACTTTACATGTTTATATTTTGCACAAGAACCACACAACCCTTCACTTTCATACCTCATGGAAGGTAAGCCTTCTATTAGATTTAAGGTGTTGAGTTTGTTGAGCAAATGGTAACTTGCATGTCCTAAACGTTTACGTCAGAAGAGTGGTGTGTCATCCTGTACACTTAAGTAACTGAGTTTCTTCTTGGGAATTTCATTCAGAGCGATCTTGTACGCATCCTTGACGCGGTTCCCTTACAGCTGTACATTTCCCTTATTCACATTCTTGACAGCACAGTGAGTTCTGGTAAATTCAACAGTGATTCCATTATCACAGAGCTACGATATACTCAACAAGTTGTGCTTTAAACTTTTGATGTAAAGGATATTGTCTATGGAGTATCGAAGTGTTAACCCAACCTTACCAAATCCAGTAATCAAACCTTTGTCATTATTACTGAAGATAACACTTCCTCCATTTTAGGCTTCTAGTGAGAGGAACAATGATTTATCTCCTATCGTATGACGTGAGCACCCGTTGTCCAAATACCAGGTGCTACTCCCTCTCACCTGAGCCTACATACATGATTAAGTTCTTGCTTTAGGAACCCATCTTTCGCTGGGTCCCTTCTTTTTAGCATTCAAGAGGATTGGAGTTGGAAGAACAATATAACCTACTGTTTTAGCAACTAAAATGTTAATTTCAAGAATCCTTTTCGATTTAGCACATTCATTATAACATGTCCTTTGTTACCACAAAGCATACAAATTCGATCATCAGGCAAGTCAATATACTTCTTTCTTTCCCAAGGTCTTCTTCTAATGACCTCTCTAGGTGGCATACCTAGAACTCGCTTGTTTGGCTTGTCCAGTAATTTGGATAAGTCAAGTTTATCTCCTGAAAAGGTAATAAAGACCTCACTGTCTTTGTTTACTATTGGCATGTTTAAGTTCAAATCACTTCATTGTCTAGTGATAATTTTGTGTAGAGATTCGATTTTTTCAGTGCTCGATTCCTTCACAAATCTGTATTTCATTTCAAGTTTGCTGTATTACATGGACTGGTCCTTAATGAGGGACCATAACTCCGTATTTTTGCTCTTAGCCTGCTTAACATCAAATTTAAGCAATTCATTTGATGCACTTAGTTCATCATTTTTTTGCTTCACTTTTTCTTGCTCTGTTGTAAGATCGGCTAGATTTTCCTCAAGAGCATTTTTCGCAGAGAGTAATTTTTCATGAGTCTCAATCAAAACGGTAAAAATTTTAATCATACTGTTCTTAGGTAAAATATGCATGTCTTTTTTCAGTGAATCAAAGTCAATACCTACCTCATCATTCAGATCTTCTTCTTCATCTCTTATAGCCATTAAACAATCTTTGGTTTTGCTTTCTTCACCTCCCTCTTCTTCTTGTTCTTCTTCGCTTTCGGAGTTGAACTCATACCAGGTTTCACATGCTACCATCATGGCCTTTTTAACGTCAGTTTCTGAAAATCTTGCCCTTCTTGCTTTTGATGTATCTGTTTTTCACATAGGACAATCCTTTTCAAAGTGACCTGCTTTTACCACATTTAAAACATTGATTAGTGCTTGGTTTTGAAGTAAAATCTTTTGGTTTTGGTTTAAAGGATTTTTCATTTTTCTCTTTGAAATTCTTAGCAAGTTTAAGGTACTTCTTGATGAGAAAAATAAGATTATCCTCATCTACCTGCGAAGATTTTGGTTCGTCATCATGAACCAATTCCACTTTGAGAGCCATTCTTTTTCCTTTTTCTGCAACTTTAATGGCATCATGGCGCTGTATAAAGTTCTCGTGGGTCAACAGTGAGCCAATCAGGTCATCAATATTCATTTCTTCTAGATTCTTGGCCTCTTGAATAGCAGTGACCTTTGGCTCCCATGATCTAGGAAGGCTTCTCAAAATCTTCCGAACTTGATTTTCTGTGGAAACAGGTTATCCCAGAAAATTTAACTCATTGACAATATCAGTGAATCTTACATATATTTCTGAGATAGATTCTTCCTTTTTCATGATGAAGAGCTCATGTTTTTGATTTAAGAGGTCAATCTTGGAACGTTTTACCTGGTTTGTTCCTTCATATATTACTCGTAACTTGTCCTACATCTCTTTGGCTGACTTCCAAGTTGATATACGATTATACTCTTTTGCGGACAGTCCCCATATCAGCAATTTCTTTACTTTGGCATTCTTCTCCAGCTTGCTAAGATCATGTTTATCCCATTTGTCTTCAGGCTTTGGGACAGTTTTATCTTTATCATCCTTGTACTCAACTTTGAGTGGTCCAGTTTTGATGATCTGCTATAGATGGAAATCCTCTACTTGAATGTAAGTTTCCATGCGTTCTTTCCAGTAAGAATAGTATCTTCCGTCGAAGAGGGGCGGTCTTTGAGATGAAAGACCCTCTCTTAAATCATGTGAAGACATAGTCTGGTCTCCTTCTCACATGATTAGTGTTTAAAAAGGTCAGGCTCTGATACCAATTGTTAATTTTCAG
>JAOVYX010000613.1:0-13464 GCA_035668315.1 Drosera spatulata
TGGACAAAGGATGATTGGGGTTTAGAACGTAAGAGAATTAATAATTCTGAGAAGCATCATGCTCTTAGGCATTTTATTTTGCAAAATAAAATCAAGTTATAAGGGGTGTTAGAAACTAGAGGCAAGATTTGTCATTTTCGTAGAGTTTCTAACACCCCTAATAACTTGATTTTATTTTCATAGCATGCCATTGGAGCCTGTTTCTGTCCATATAGGGCTTTGTCCAACTTTTGTACATGATCAAGATGCTCATAGTCCTCAAAGCTTGGTGGTTGCTCAACATAGATCTCTTCTTGAAGCTTCCCATTTAGGAGTGCATTTTTCATATCCATCTGAAAGACTTTGAATCCTTGATGCGCGACATAGGCAAGGAACATCCTTATAGCTTCAAGTTTTGCAATAGGAGCAATGTTTCATCAAAATCTATCCCTTTTTTCTGTTAATAACCTTTGGCAACCAGTCTGGCTTTGTTTCTGATAACCACCCATTTTCATCTGCCTTGTTTTTGAAAACCCATTTATAACCTACTACTGGATAATCTTTTGGTCTTGGGACATAGTACCATACTTATTTCTTTGAAACTCATTCAGCTCCTCTTGCATGGCATCAATCCAGTTTGCATCATTTAGAGCCTGCTTTATGGTTTTTGATTTCATTTCAGAGATGTAGCATATAGACATGCATTCCTTTACTGTTGTGCTTCTGGTCTGCACCGGGACATCTTTATCTCTAATGATTACATCCTGAGTGTGAGCCCTTATCCACCTTTTTTTGTCTTGTAGTTCATCGATTGTGATCTCTTCATGTTGATGCTGGGCTGTAGTTGATTCTTCTTTTGCTGTATCATCTTTCTCTTCTGTATCGGGTGTAGACTGTTCATCTTTTACTCCATTGTCTGATTCCTGGTCTGTAGTCTGTTCATCATCTATAAATGCACATTACTCATCAAAGACATTAGAAACACGAGGAGAACTAATAATTTCATCAAAAGAAAAATGTACTGATTCTTCTACTAATCCTGTTCATTTATTGTATACTCTAAAAGCTTTTCTTACAGTAGAGTATCCTAGGAAGATTCTTTCACCTGATTTAGGGTCTAACTTTTCTAGGTGTTGTTTCTTATTGTGTAACGTCCCGACTTTCCATTACTTATTAATGATACATATGACGTCACTGTTGCTGGGCCAACGCCTCAGCTAAGCAAAAACTATACTTCCTCGTTTAGTCATAAGAATTAACGTAAGTTCACTTATACATCTTAAGTTTAGAAACAATTGATGCACTCAATTAAATCTCAGAATATCACATTTACAGCGGAATTAACATCTCTTTCTAAGATCAGAATATCTTTCACACATAAGCTACATCTAGCATAAAATCTTAGGTCACACTTCTCCTGCAAGCCTTGCTCTTGTATCAAAAAGAAGAATAAAGGCACAGAAAAATAGTAATCGTGAGCTATAAGAGCTCAATAACATATCGGCCTCCTTACCAGGGATTATAAGAGAGAATAAGGTAAGAAAAGGAAAAAGATCATTTGGATCCATTGTTCCAGCACTCTGGAATTATCATGCTAATCTGGCCTTCACAATTATCATCATAGTATACTAGTGATTCACCCTAGTCACATAAGCACACTTAACACCACGTAACAAAGCTCGAAACCACGCGTTCATCGACACTCCAGACATTGTCAACGTCATTTACTACCGTCATATCCTTTATGATAATGACAGTCAAGACCTCCATATCAAACAAACTGAGACAATGACACTCTGTCACGATAGGTCCCCAGTCCAAGTCTCACGTACTACTGCACTCAACAGTTCGCTCAAATCTTTGCTAAACTTATCACTATATCAATTAAACATAGAAGAGAGACAATAGATACCCTCAGTGTTATAATTGTGTTCTTGGCGAGACTTATTCAATTTCATAAATATGCTCTCTTCAGCTTCATAAATATACCCTCTTACTAAAACGACCCCGCAAGGTCGATGAAAGAATGTCATCACCAAGTCACTGTATATACACATGCGACAGACACAGCGGTCTTTGTGTTTTATACCATGGAGTTATATCACCAAATATGGATTTACACTCCTTTCATACATTCACCCTTATTATACCAGCAAATAAGACATAACATACACAATGTAACAACTCTCCACAGCACTCGAAATTTAGTACACAACACAGAGCAGTTACTGTCAGTATTTTACATCAGTCACATTTACTGACTACGTCCAAGCATTCCAATACATATTATTATACGCATATTATTAGTAATACGCATCGCCACACACAATAAATCTAAACAATACCGTTTATCACAGTTCTTCACATGCACATGCTCCGCCTCGTCCTTAAGTGGCAACGATCAGCGTCTCCAAGTCTTATAATATAATAGGATACGCATATTAAGACACGCCCTTGTGAATGATCGTTCATGTTATGGAGTTAAGCATATTTGTTTGTACTTCTTGAAACATTGTCACAGTAATATTATGCGTTGGTGTCAAGCTTTTGAGAAAAGTCTTTGATACTTGTTTTTATAGTCCATGATTATGATTTTTATGTATTTATCATCATTAGAAGTGTTTGTGAACATTTGGATTTATTTCAGGGTCAAAACGGTTCATTCCCGGATTCTATCCAACATGACCCTTCGACGCGTTTAAATCTATAACTTCTCTTATACAGCTCCAAAAATTATTTCGTAAAATTATACATAAACTAGACTTCCTAATATTTCCATATAATTGGATTTTTTAATCATAAAACCTTATCAATAATTGCAGTTTATTCGTAAAATTTTATATTTTTGGCTAGATCAAATAGTTTGACCTTTCTTCACTAATCAGTTCATAACACCTTATATACAACTCCAAATCTGGATTTTTAACCTTTTCTAAAAACTAGACTTCAAGACCTTTCCATTAATATAGAGTTCATCTTCTAACTCATACTATGTACTTCCAGATCAACTCACAAAGTCATCCCTTGTGAATGATCGTTCATGTTATGGAGTTAAGCATATTTGTTTGTACTTCTTGAAACATTGTCACAGTAATATTATGCGTTGGTGTCAAGCTTTTGAGAAAAGTCTTTGATACTTGTTTTTATAGTCCATGATTATGATTTTTATGTATTTATCATCATTAGAAGTGTTTGTGAACATTTGGATTTATTTCAGGGTCAAAACGGTTCATTCCCGGATTCTATCCAACATGACCCTTCGACGCGTTTAAATCTATAACTTCTCTTATACAGCTCCAAAAATTATTTCGTAAAATTATACATAAACTAGACTTCCTAATATTTCCATATAATTGGATTTTTTAATCATAAAACCTTATCAATAATTGCAGTTTATTCGTAAAATTTTATATTTTTGGCTAGATCAAATAGTTTGACCTTTCTTCACTAATCAGTTCATAACACCTTATATACAACTCCAAATCTGGATTTTTAACCTTTTCTAAAAACTAGACTTCAAGACCTTTCCATTAATATAGAGTTCATCTTCTAACTCATACTATGTACTTCCAGATCAACTCACAAAGTCATCCCTATAACCAATTTTTATAGATTAATATACCCACACGTTTTGTTTTATATCTTGAAATTCACAACTCTAAATCATGACCTATAAACTTTATAAAAAACTAGACATGTGAGACTTCAATATATATTAAAATCGGAATTTATCACAGAGTGTATCATTTTCCACAAAATTTCAAAACAAGAAGGTCATCTCCTCTTATTAATGATAAAGGATTCTCGTCATCTTGTAACCCTAGCTTCTCCTCTTCTTCTCAAACTATCCTTCTTTTCTACTCTTGCTTACCTCTTCATTTGCATGATAAGGAGTATTTTTATGTTTGTAAGAAGTTTTTCCAAGGAGAAGAAAATAAGTGAAAAATAAATTTATAATTGATTAAAATAGTTAAAATAGTTAAGTGAAAAATAAGTGGATAATTAGTGGATATTTAGTGGGCACTTAGTGCATAATAATCTAATTTAGGTGTAGTAGAAATTGACATAAAGAAAAATAAGTGCGAAATTAGGTTCAGGTCATTTTCGTATAAATGACCATATTTTCGTATTAAGATCGTAGTTTACGGTTTTTGCATATTAGGGTTGTATTTCATCCATATTTTGAATTCTTTACTATTATATCGTCAAACA
Organism: Drosera spatulata; assembly: GCA_035668315.1. Lineage (NCBI taxonomy): Eukaryota > Viridiplantae > Streptophyta > Magnoliopsida > Caryophyllales > Droseraceae > Drosera > Drosera spatulata. The sequence goes on from JAOVYX010000613.1 coordinate 4,192, forward strand.
AGCCTTATAACTCTACAAAATAAATTATAAAATACAATAATTTACTATTCACGTTGACCATTGTGAAATTAAATTTTACGAAATTTTTCGGATCCTTACATTCTTCCCGCACAAGAATTTCGTCCTCGAAATTTGTCTTCTCTCCTCGTGTCACTAAGTTTGTAGTCAACCCCTCACGGTAATCATTAATCCAACTATAACAGTGCACTCTAATAGTAGTTTTTCATATGTGCATCTTACATTTTCTCAGTTACTATTAGATTATAAATGTTGAGTACGTAGTATTTATAAACCCAAAGCTTCACAAAGTGTTATTCAAAATATTGATACAACCTGTACAAGTGCACATCTCATTATTTTGTTTTTCACATTTCTATTTTTAGATTCGTACTCACCAGTCTTATCTGAAGTCGATAAGAAATCTTTAAGCAGATAATACTGAACTTCTTGTGATGAATATATCATGCAAAACTCTATGCAAAACTAACTTATCTTCCAGATTAAACACACGCACGGGTCGTACGTCCGTAAAAAACTGCATAATCTTATCTTTCTATTTTAGCGGGATTTCGATTATTTTGTATTTTTATATATACCCACTATCAAATTCAAAGAGAGGACGATTTTCATCATAGAAGAGGCCGGATTGCTACTTTGGTCTTCTTTGACGCCTTTGACGAGAGGTTTATAACAAACGACTTCGTTTTATGCTCTGTTTGTCCATCAATTATTAGGGAAATTGTATTCGGCTGTTTGTAGGCCAATTGTCATTGGACGTTTTGGTTTTCACTTTTGTCCTAGTTGTGTGATGACTTCTTTTGATTGTATGTTGAAAGTCCCAGAAATAACCTAGAGGGGAGGGTGAATATGTTATCTCAAAAAAGTTTCAGGCATTGTAGTAAAGCTATGAGCTAATCTGCACTACGTGAGTCTGTTGCAGTATTACGAAAGTTCTGCAGTTGAGACTTTAGTTTTGAAAAAGTTGTCTCTTTGAACTTAAAGTTCTTTGCTAACAGTTCTAGGAATGATAATCAGTGCGAAAAAGTAAATGGCGCAGGATTCTTATACTGGTTCAGACATCTGTCACCAACAAGTAACAGAAGTCATATTGTGTAATTCCAGATACTAAACTTCAAGACCTTTCCATTAATATAGAGCTCGTCCTCTAACTCATACTGTGTAATTCCAGATCAAGTCATAAAGTCATCCTTGTAATCAATTTTATAGATTAATATACCCGTGCATTTTGATTTATATCTTGAAATTCACAACTCTAAATCATGATCTATGAACTTTCTAAAAAAAACTAGACATGTGAGGCTTCAGAATATATTAAAATTGAAATTTATCACGAAGCGTATGATTTTTCATAAAATTTATAAACAAGAAGTTCACCTCCCCTTTCTAAACAGAATCTTTTCTTGAGCTTTGAAGGCCAAGGTCTTCTTCCGTGCCTCATCAATTTGCTTCTTTTGCTCTACTTCAAGATTATAGGTGTGCACATTGTCATTTAATTAAGCAAGTGACATCTTTGCTAGATCCCTTTAATCCCTTGTTACAGTAGTCTTGGCACCCCGGATTTCACCAAGGGATCTCATGAACTTGAGGTTGACTTCTTTGTTTCCAAATGTCTTTGCCAAAGTCTTTAAGTTGTTGATCGGGATATTGAACCTCTCATAGAACCTTGTGAGAACTTTATCTCGCCTCATTGTTACCCAATCATACTGCTGCATGAGGACATCCTTCTAATTTTCTCTGATCTCATTGGTTCTTTAATTTCTAAGCAGTAGAGCATCCCATGCCTCCTTGGTTGTGGTTGTGTGAACCATAATCTCAAACATATCATCATCAAGGGGTTTGAATTTATTGCCCTCATGTCCACCAGCACCGAATCTCATTCCATCTCTAGTCCATTGAGCCTTGGGCTTGTCAATCTCCTTGGAAGCATTAGTTGGATCTTTCATTTTTTTGGAACAAAGGGACCATCTGTGACTATGTCTTGTATTCTTTCATCTATAGAGTCCAGATGGGCTAACATTCTGAGCTTTCAATGGTTGAACTTGTCAAATGAGTAGGCAGATGGTTCACCACTGTTAGGACACTTAGCAAGGTACTTTGGAGTAGCCATGCTTTCTTCACAAAATAAACCGTTAGTAACTTCTTTGCAAGTAAATCCAGAAGAAAAACATACATTTTCCTTTCCATTAACTGTTAAGTCTGGAAAGTTAGCCTTTGATACCAATTATAATTCTCAAAGTTACAATGTATAGCCTAGAGAGAAGGGGGGGTGAATAGGCTATTCTAACAATTTTTTTGTAACTTAGTGTAGCCTTGTCTTGGCTAATATGCAATAGGTGTCTTGCAGACTTGCGAAACTAGTCTGCAGTTAAGACTTAAGTTCTTTAAACTTGTCTCTTTTGTGTCCAAGTTGTATTCTAGTAGTTCTAAAGTCTGAAATGAAATACAGTAAATGACACAACAATTTATACTGGTTAAAACAATCGTTGTCAAATGACCAACGAAGGCTTAGTCCAATATTCCCTCGGTGACCAGTGTCGTCAAGCTAAGAGGTCAGTTCAGTATCTCTTTATTTTTTACTTACAAATTAACCCCTTATAAGTATACAAATTTGCTAAGTAAAGAACCTAAATCGTTGCACAAATCTTGCAAAGACTCTACTGCAACTTATGTTCTTAATGCAGACTAGTGAACTCCTTCCTTAAATGTTCAATCACAGCTCTTGCGAATAATTGTCAATCAATTTGAGAGTGCTTTTTGTTTGCAAATGAGTCTCACAATCATTATCAATCTTCTAAGAGTTGAATCAATCCCTTTTTATAGGGCTCAGAGAATTAAAACTCGTGACTGTACTGTCCCGACGTTGATAGCTATCTATTTGTCCCCTGTACTGATCCTTGGTGATATTGATAGGCTTCCTCATAGTAATTTTCAACATCGTATAGAATTTCAAACCTCAAATCTTTGATATGATCGTTTCTCAGATCCTTATCCAAACACTAACCAGCTCTGTTGTATTCCCAGTCCGTTGCGCTTCTGTCTCTGTTGAAAGCCACCCCTGCTGTAATTGGTCTGATGCATTGTGACTTGGCCTTGATCCTAAGATTTCGATCTCAGATCCTAACAGATTTATGTTTTTTGTTGTCTATATTCATCCCAGTTACTCATCCATAACTCTCTTAAGAAGTCTGCATCCAGGTGATCCATATTGCCCCTTTCAACTGTGATCGTCTACTGCGAGCTCCCTAGACTGTAACTCACTATCCTAGTTCTCAACATAAGTAATCAACTATGAACATATCCTACTCCAAAATTTTGTTTATCAATTTCTATACAACTGAAGGGATTGCTCATTCTTAACAGTAGCCTTCGTCCACATTCATGTCCCTCACAGATGACTAAGCTCTAATACTAACTTATCCAAAGAAGCAAAGACTAGTAACATGCAAGATCAAGGCGAGAGACAAGATTGATAATTGGAGAACAGCATCTCTCTTCTCAAATGTGGAATTTTTAGTATTCTCATACAGAATCTGATATGACTAGAATACACCCTATAAAAACCCTAGTTTCGCTAATAAATAAAATGTACCTAATTAAAGTAAATCAATCTAAAACACAAATATAACTAAAACTAACTTAAATTTAGAAAGATAAAAATAACAAAAATTAATCTGAGTCTTCCTGCATCAGTTTTGTGACCCGAAACAAGAGCTAAACCATTTATTGGGATCTTGATGTTATTCAAATAGTGTTTTGATCATTTTCGTGCTTTTATGTTTAATCTAGTTGTTTGATCTTGTTTTGGATTCTGTGTTGGTTGTTGAGCGTAAGGCTTTGTTTGATTGATCACCAAACGTATGATTTGTGGGTTTCTTCGATTCCGAAAGGATAGATGTAGAGATACCATTCATATGACTCGCGTAGTTATCTAAGAAAAACCATCAAGCATACGACTTGGTAGACATGTTAGCTTCACGTAGAGATATGATTGAGACAATATTTATCAAGATTTACGCTAGACCTCTAGAGGGGCTAGTACAGTGTAGAGATTCTCGACTAACAACTCCGATACTTAAGAACCACTAGGTTAGAGCGGCTAGAGTGATCAAATACAAAGAAAAAGAAATCATGATCCTAACCTTCCATCCACATACATTCTCTATCCTTCTATCTTAGAGTTTTAGTGTTTTGCTTAGATTAGTCATTACCTTAGTAACATACCACCCTCGTTTCCGATTGTTTAACCCAAAACGAACTAGAATTCTTCAGTCGCTGGAGATTAACTCCTCGTGGGAAAATGTTCTCTCATCCCTTTATTACTTATAAACGACCGATACACTCGTGTTGTGAGCAACATACGAAGTCATAAAAAAGTGTATGTTATTTGGGAATTATCTTGACTAATGAGACAAACGACATTAATAAAAAATGTAAAGAAATGGAGAGACACATTGATGACAACGGGTTCCATGCTTAGCATAATAATTAAAGATATAATACATGAAGGGCCTCTTACTCAAGAGTCGAAAGTTAAGATTGGATCTATGGCTACCAAGAAGACTTCATCCTTCAAGTATCTTATTTTTGTGATTCATGTGAAAGATGAGATTGATGAAGACATTATATATCATACGAAATCTGGTAAGCGAAAATGGCGTGATGCTACAGGAGTGTTATGTGATAAAAGAATCTCCCTATGATTGGAAAAAAAAATACTATTGTACATTGGTCAGACCAAGCTGTAATGTATAGTGTAGAGTATTGGTCCGTGAAGAAAGATTAGACGAATAAGATACATGCAATAGAGATGAGGATGTTGCGTTGGATGTGTAGGGTCTTTCAAAGAGATGGAGTTACAAATGGAAGCATTCAGGATCGGTTGGGTGTTTCGCATATTGATATTAAGATGAAGGAGGCACAGCCTAAGATGGTTTGGAATGTGATCCGTAGAGATTCAAGAGCACCAATTAGACGATATGTATAATTTGATACTTGTCACTCCATATATGTTATTTCATGATGTTGAAATTATTTTATTACAGCATTTCTTGTTTGTGTGTAGGCCTTATTAATTATGTTATTATTGTATTTTTTATTATTGTCCTTGTGCTTTTTCTTCTTGGAGGCATTAGGAAACAGTATTTCTGTCGTCCTGACAAAGAGAAGACTGCGTACATCTCGTCTTTCTCAGACCCTATCGATGACGGGATTACCTGGATTGTTGTTGTACAGGACTTGAACGAATAATAGTCTATATCCTTATCAAAAAAAAAAAAAAAAAAAAAAAAGAAGAAGAAGAAGAAGAAGAAGAGATGTACATACAAGCGTATATAAGTCATATCACGAGTCATGAGAGTAACTCAAAACATATGAAAATAGTATTGTATTCAGTACTTAAAAAAAAAAAAAAAACAATCACATTAATTTAAATTTGATCCATAATGATTGGAAGTAATGAGATATCTGGATAATTGTTGTTATTCTTATCATTGAAACCATCACAACTCATATGGTTTTATTGCTAAAATAGCTAACAAATGCTCTTCGCTAAACTTCAATCGTCCATTGACATGGGAAGTATTCTCATTATGTTCTTCAATAGCTATCTAGCAACAAGTTGACAATCCGAAAAGTTCCCCTATATCAAATCGAAATACTGTAGTTTGTACCTTTATTACAACAATAAAGTATTATTGAGAATATTAAAGTACCAGTTGCACTTCAATTACCAATGTTCCTGTATAAGATCAAGGTCTATCTCCTTGACATTTTTGTTGCTATGCTGACAATGAAGCCCTTCTGTTTATCTGGAAAAGCAATGGTATGAAGATATTGTCATCGCTCACCAAAATATCAATTTATCTTAGCAGTTAGACCTGAGCTAGGTGCTCAATATCATATGGATGAGCATCCGATGACGACTGAGCACGGTAGGATCTGCTCCCAACTATGATGTTAGCCGCCTCACTTGGGTGGTAAGCATCCCAAAACAAATAGTCATTTCTATCGGGGCATGGCAGCTGCATGGGTAGACATGTTATTTGGGCATTGTTCCTTCCCACGCCGCAACACCCTGCATTCGTGACACTAAACCCTGGCATACATAGGAAATTGGTGTTCAGTTTTCAGAAAAGAATTAACATTTTGCAGTATGGCATGAGACTGCATAAGCAAAAACCGTACCATAAGCTGCTGGGTCGTTTAGCATGTCCTGGAAAATGCCATAGGCGTTGATGTAAATGAAGTGGGCATCAGCAAGCTGGGAGTTGAAGTGATCGACAAGGGATTTCAGTTTGCTGTTGAAGATCTGGTTGGCAGCGTTGATCTTGCTAACACATGTTCGTCCATCAGGACTGTTGTTAGCAAGCTCGTTGGGGCTGCAGCCTATCTGGCCCACTCCAATCAGCACGAACTTCCTTGCTCCATACTTGTACATGATCTGCCATATATCAGTATGAAACAATAATTATGGATATCAGTAAACTTGAGGGACACCTACAGTTCATCTTATTGAGGCGTCTAGCAAGCTACTCAATGATCTGGGTTCAAATTGTCAGGAACATAACTGATACAGAATTTCACTGACTAGTAGCTTGGGGACTTAGCTAGGAACATATCATTACTAGGGAACTGGAGCAGGAAACAGGTAGTGAGAATTATTTACCTCGATTTGCTGGCTATACTCTTTGAGAAGAACATCAGCATATTGATCCGGAGTGTACTGACTACCAGTTGAGTAATATATCGGCATGAAGTAGTTGTTGAGATAATCATTGTTGCCGAGGCCGATGGAGAATATGCATTTGCTAAGATATTTTACTGCCATATCTTGGTCTCCAAGCATGTTCACCATCTGTGATACTGTGTTTTTGTAATTGTTCACTTGCCCGCTAAAGCTAATCCGTCCTCCCTGCCAAAAGACGGCCAAAAATCTTTACATCAGAACGCAATTTATACTACAAGCAAAAATACTACCTGCGACTACTTAAAGCACCAAATTCACAATTCTTGGTTATAAGCTTGATATATACATCTTTCCGGGGGGAAACTAAAATAAAAAAGAAAACGAAGTATCTACTCAAAGGAAAAGTTGCATAGGACAGTTACTATCAACGATGATGAAAAACACTATGACCCGACAATAAGATGCACTCGGGCTGTAAATAGACTAATGACGTGTCCAATCTTCCTGTAGGAAATATATCGGAAACCTTAACTGAGCGCATTGACACTACATGCCAAACCTTACCTAGGAACCACTATATATAAAACAAAACAAAACCAAACCAAACCAAAAACAAAAAACCAAACCAAACCAAAAACAAAAAACAAAAAACAAAAAACAAAAAACAAAAACAAAAACAAAAACAAAAACAAAAAAACAAAAAACAAAAAACAAAAAACAAAACAAAAAACAGAAAAGAAAAAACTACCAAACAGCCAAGACCAGGAGAAAAAAATTATGGGATTCTCATTAAAAAAAAAAAAAAAAAAAAAAAAAAAAGAAAGGCAAACCTCACAGGTTGTTACATATGCAACCATGCTAAAAAAAATAAGCAAGGTATGAGGAAACTATATAAATCTATCTATGTTGAGAATTTTTATTCCGTCCCTAACCGGTCCCAAGTCCGGATAAAATGTTGAGGGTTGTGTGTTAGGTAGCCGACAACTAACACGTAAGAAGTCCCGTTGGATCTCTCAACATGAATATGACTTGTGAAAATTTTCTTGGGGCGTACCTCAACAGCGACGCATTGCACGGCCTGAGTGCTTCGAAAAATGAGTAAAGGCCCTACATCAACACCCGGATGTAATGAAAAATGAGCAAGGGTTCCAGCATCACGGACGGATACTGTTAAAGAAGTTAGTCCAGAAAAATAGAGTTCGTTTAGTTAGTTGGAACATTGAAACCTTGAATGGAAAACTTTTAGAGGTAGTAGACATAATGGTTAAAAGGGGGGATTCATATCGCTTGCTTACAAAGAGACGAAGTGGATCGGAAATAAGGCTAAGCATATTCAAAGTACGGGGTTCAAGCTATGGTATTGTGGTCAAAGTCGGACTAGGAATAGAGTTGGTATAATTATACGTAAAGAGTTGGTAGAAAATGTAGTTAGTATCAAGCGTTGGAGAGATAGGGTGATTTCTATTAAGGTCTTGATTGGGAAGGAAGTGATTAATGTGGTAAGTGCTTATGTCCCGCAAGTAGGTCATGGAGAAGATGTTAAGGTTCAATTTTTGGAAGACATGGATGAAGTAGTACAGTCGATCCCTGAGGGAGAAAAAGTCTTTATTAGTAGGGATCTAAATGGACATGTCGGTGAGGAGAAAGATGGTTACTCAGAGGTTCACGAAGGATTTGGTTTTGGTGAGAGAAATGTAGAAGGGAGAAGTATATTGGATTTTGTTGTGATATATGACTTTATGGTTGCGAATACCTTCTTTGAAAAACGTGAAGAGCATTTGATAATCTTTAAGAGTGGTTTATGCAAGTCTCAGATTGATTACTTTCTTATGATGCGAAGACACCTGAAGAATTACAAGGACTGTAGGGTTATCCCAGGAGAATGTGTGACCACTCAACCCTTTTTATTAATTATAGATGTATTTCTGTCTCAACTAGAAAAGAATAAGAAAACAAAATATAATCTCATAAGGACAAAATGTTGAAACTTAAAAGGAGATGAGCAAAAATTTTTCAGAGAGAGATTGTTGAGAGAAGGTCCATGGGCATTTGACAGGGGTGCATGTAAGATGTGGGATGCGATAGCTGATTGTATCCGACGTGTAACGAAGGAGACATTAGGACAATCTAAGGGCCAACCACCGTTGGATAAAGAGGGGTGGTGGTGGAGTAAAGAGATCAAGATAAGATAAAATATAAGAAAGAATGTTACAAGACTCTGTTTAAATGTCATAGTAATGAAAATTTAGAGAAGTATAGGCGCGCTAAAAAAAAAGTTAAATATGCTGTGAGCGATGCGAAGAATAAATCGTATGAGAAGTTATATGAAAGACTGAACACAAAAGAAGGGGAAAAAGAAGTTTTTAAGTTAGGTAGATCAAGAGACAGAAGAACTGAGGATTTAGGTCAGGTAAAGTGTGTTAAGGACGATGCCGATCATATTCTTACGGCTGATGATGACATTAAGGAAAGATGGAGAGAGTATTTTGGCAAACTCTTTAATTGCACAAGGGAAGTGCCCCTGAATGAAACAAGTGGGAATGTAGATGTGATGATGAACCGATGTT